>WJBH02000032.1:0-84515 GCA_013167095.2 Daphnia sinensis | reverse complement strand
AAAACAAGTACTGAACATTGTGCGTTTATTTCTACTGGTTAATGGAATAACCGTCAAGTTAGTAAAAACAATTATGAAACTTTCGAAAATACGCTGCTAATTGTTGCATTAGCAATGCCAATACCCTTGTAGTGAAAGGATAAATTACCAATGTTCGAATGAATTTCTTAAATTAAGCTAGGACTTTTAGTATCAAAACCAGTAACAATTACTGATCATTTTGCGTAATATTCTACTGATTAAAAAAATCCCACTCGTTTCAAATTGAAGAGTAAACAAAAATAGAAATCAACAAAAACAGGTTGCATATGAAGTATTAGGAAGGACAACTCTCCTGTCGAAAGACGGTACGGTGGGAATGCTCGTTTGATTCAAAGTTTAGCTGTTATATTAAAAGAAAACTATTCAACTAGAAACAAAAACAAGTAGTGAACATTGTGCGTTTAATTCTACTGATTAATGGAATAACCGTCAAGTTAGTAAAAACAATTATAAAACTTACGAAAATACGCTGCTAATTGTTGTATTAGCAATGCCAATACCCTGGAAGTGAAAGGATAAATTACGAATTTTCGAATGATTTTCTTAAATTAAGCTAGGACTTTTAATATCAAAACCAGTAACAATTACTGATCATTGTGCGTAATATTCTACTGATTAAAAAAATTTCACTCGTTTCAAATTGAAGAGTAAACATAAATAGGAATGAACAAAAACAGGTTGCATATGCAGTATTAGGAAGGACGACTCGTCTGTCGTAAAACGGTACGTTGGGAATGCTCGTTTGATTCAAAGTTTAGCTGTTATATTAAAAGAAAACTATTCAACTCGAAACAAAAACAAGTACTGAACATTGTTCGTTTAATTCTACTGATTAATGGAATAACCGTCAAGTTAGTAAAAACAATTATAAAACTTACGAAAATACGCTGCTAATTGTTGTATTAGCAATGCCAATACCCTTGAAGTGAAAGGATAAATTACGAATTTTCGAATGATTTTCTTAAATTAAGCTAGGACTTTTAATATCAAAACCAGTAACAATTACTGATCATTGTGCGTAATATTCTACTGATTAAAAAAATTTCACTCGTTTCAAATTGAAGAGTAAACATAAATAGAAATGAACAAAAACAGGTTGCATATGCAGTATTAGGAAGGACGACTCGTCTGTCGTAAAACGGTACGTTGGGAATGCTCGTTTGATTCAAAGTTTAGCTGTTATATTAAAAGAAAACTATTCAACTCGAAACAAAAACAAGTACTGAACATTGTTCGTTTAATTCTACTGATTAATGGAATAACCGTCAAGTTAGTAAAAACAATTATAAAACTTACGAAAATACGCTGCTAATTGTAGTATTAGCACAGTGAAAGGATAAATCAGCAATGTTCGAATGATTTTCTTAAATTAAGCTAGGACTTTTAATATCAAAACCAGTAACAATTACTGATCATTGTGCGTAATATTCTACTGATTAAAAAAATCCAACTCGTTTCAAATTGAAGAGTAAACATTAATAGAAATGAACAAAAACAGGTTGCACATGCAGTATTAGGAAGGACGACTCTCCTGTCGTAAGACGGTACGTTGGGAATGCTCGTTTGATTCAAAGTTTAGCTGTTATATTAAAAGAAAACTATTCAACTCGAAACAAAAACAAGTACTGAACATTGTGCGTTTAATTCTACTGATTAATGGAATAACCGTCAAGTTAGTAAAAACAATTATAAAACTTACGAAAATACGCTGCTAATTGTAGTATTAGCAATGCCAATAACCCTGTAGTGAAAAGATAAATTACGAATGTTCGAATGATTTTCTTAAATTAAGCTAGGGCTTTTAATATCAAAACCAGTAACAATTACTCATCATTGTGCGTAATATTCTACTGATTAAACAAATCCCATTCGTTTCAAATTGAAGAGTAAACATAAATAGAAATGAACAAAAACAGGTTGCATATGCAGTATTAGGAAGGACGACTCTCCTGTCGTAAGACGGTACGTTGGGAATGCTCGTTTGATTCAAAGTTTAGCTGTTATATTAAAAGAAAACTATTCAACTAGAAAGAAAAACAAGTACTGAACATTGTGCGTTTAATTCTACTGATTTATGGAATAACCGTCAAGTTAGTAAAAACAATTATAAAACTTACAAAAATCGCTATCAATCGTAGTTATTTGCACAGTGAAAGGATAAATTACCAATGTTCGAATGATTTTCTTAAATTAAGCTAGGACTTCTAATATCAAAACCAGTAACAATTACTGAACCTTTTGCGTAATATTCTACTGATAAATTAATCCCACTCGTTTCAAACTGAAGAGTAAACATAAAAAGAAATGAACAAAAACAGGTTGCATATGCAGTGTTAGGAGGGACAACTCTACTGTCGTAAGACGGTACGTTGGGAATGCTTGTTTGATTCAAAGTTTAACTGTTATATTAAAAGAAAACTATTCAACTAGAAACAAAAACAAGTACTGAACATTGTGCGTTTAATTCTACTGGTTAATGGAATAACCGTCAAGTTAGTAAAAACAATTATGAAACTTTCGAAAATACGCTGCTAATTGTTGCATTAGCAATGCCAATACCCTTGTAGTGAAAGGATAAATTACCAATGTTCGAATGAATTTCTTAAATTAGGCTAGGACTTTTAGTATCAAAACCAGTAACAATTACTGATCATTTTGCGTAATATTCTACTGATTAAAAAAATCCCACTCGTTTCAAATTGAAGAGTAAACATAAATAGAAATGAACAAAAACAGGTTGCATATGCAGTATTAGGAAGGACAACTCTCCTGTCGTAAGACGGTACGTTGGGAATGCTTGTTTGATTCAAAGTTTAGCTGTTATATTAAAAGAAACCTATTCAACTCGAAACAAAAACAAGTACTGAACATTGTGCGTTTAATTCTACTGATTAATGGAATAACCGTCAAGTTAGTAAAAACAATTATAAAACTTACGAAAATACGCTGCTAATTGTTGTATTAGCAATGTCAATACCCTTGAAGTGAAAGGATAAATAACCAATGTTCGAATGAATTTCTTAAATTAAGCTAGGACTTTTAATATCAAAACCAGTAACAATTACTGATCATTGTGCGTAATATTCTACTGATTAAACAAATCCCACTCGTTTCAAATTGAAGAGTAAACATAAAAAGAAATGATCAAAAACAGGTTGCATATGAAGTATTAGGAAGGACAACTCTCCTGTCGAAAGACGGTACGTTGGGAATGCTCGTTTGATTCAAAGTTTAGCTGTTATATTAAAAGAAAACTATTCAACTAGAAACAAAAACAAGTAGTGAACATTGTGCGTTTAATTCTACTGATTAATGGAATAACCGTCAAGTTAGTAAAAAAAATTATAAAACTTACGAAAATACGCTGCTAATTGTTGTATTAGCAATGCCAATACCCTTGAAGTGAAAGGATAAATTACGAATTTTCGAATGGTTTTCTTAAATTAAGCTAGGACTTTTAATATCAAAACCAGTAATAATTACTGATCATTGTGCGTAATATTCTACTGATTAAACAAATTCCACTTGTTTCAAATTGAAGAGTAAACATAAATAGAAATGAACAAAAACAGGTTGCATATGCAGTATTAGGAAGGACGACTCGTCTGTCGTAAAACGGTACGTTGGGAATGCTCGTTTGATTCAAAGTTTAGCTGTTATATTAAAAGAAAACTATTCAACTCGAAACAAAAACAAGTACTGAACATTGTGCGTTTAATTCTACTGATTAATGGAATAACCGTCAAGTTAGTAAAAACAATTATAAAACTTACGAAAATACGCTGCTAATTGTAGTATTAGCAATGCCAATACCCCTGTAGTGAAAGGATAAATTACCAATGTTCGAATGATTTTCTTAAATTAAGCTAGGGCTTTTAATATCAAAACCAGTAACAATTTCTGATCATTGTGCGTAATATTCTACTGATTAAAAAATCCCACTCGTTTCAAATTGAAGAGAAAACATAAATAGAAATGAACAAAAACAGGTTGCATATGCAGTATTAGGAAGAACGACTCTCCTGTCGTAAGACGGTACGTTGGGAATGCTCGTTTGATTTAAAGTTTAGCTGTTATATTAAAAGAAAACTATTCAACTCGAAACAAAAACAAGTACTGAACATTGTGAGTTTAATTCTACTGAATAATGAAATAACCGTCAAGTTAGTAAAAACAATTATAAAACTTACGAAAATACGCTGCTAATTGTTGCATTAGCAATGCCAATACCCCCGTAGTGAAAGGATAAATTACGAATGTAAGAATGATTTTCTTAAATTAAGCTAGGACTTTTAATATCATAACCAGCAACAATTACTGATCATTGTGCGTAATATTCTACTGATTAAACAAATCCCACTCGTTGTTCCGAATCCTACAGCCCCGAAATAGTTAGAAGAGGCTTTATCGCAAACGGTATTGTGCCATAGGCGAAAACGGAGGCAGGGGAACGTAGACGACGCAACGAGGAAAGAAGATCACCCTTTCGCGACATCAATTAGAGACAAGAATTCGCCAGTTACAGTCGCGTCACTCGTTTTCCCGTAAAATATTGTAACTTGTAAATTATCAGTATTGAGCTAACGTGTTCGTAAAATAAATACAGAGTGCGATATTAACTACAACGTCAAAGTCAGTACGTATCGATAACATTTTGATGCATCGACCGGGAACCGTGAATCCCAACGAACTGATCCGTAAATTGTAGTCGTCTTATCGCTCTGTATCGTCCACATCGTTTACGCTACAGCACGAAAACTCCTGCTGACGTTGTCTCCTATCAAGAGGATCTACAATCAAGCGTCACCTTTAGAACAAAACTTAATTAGACGATTTACGTTCACATGTGCTCGCCCCTATAGCACATTGAATCGTCTACGCACGAAGTACTGTCCTAATAACTTGATTGTCGAAAATCTTAGCTTGTACCCGTCTCGTCGACAAGCTCGTGCCTTTAAATAACGTCTAAAGTGCATACTCGCAAATCAGTCCCGCGTGGCAGATCACGTAACACGTTGCGTAAACTGATCCCGTACGTCATCCATTGTCATTCAAGCATGGCCAACGGCGCCTTCCCCCTCGAAGCTATTCAAGAAGAAGAACAGGAGGAAGAATTGGAAGAATGGCAAAGGACCAACGATCCCGTTCAGCTAAAACAGCACCGCACGCAGGCCAAGAGAATCCACACGATGGCACTCAATCAAGCTCTCCTTGCCGTCCGAAGGCTGGAAGATGTTGGAACAATCGAGATTGAGCAGAAGAAGCCTGGTCCACGCATACGACATCGTTGAGAGAATTCACCGTCGCTACGTGGAAGTCTGCAAGTTCGACGGCGCAGATCTAGACAGAGAAACCAGCTGGGGAATTGATGTTTCCATCAAACACTCGAAGGCGTTAACCGACATGCACAACTACATGGACTCCCTTCAGGCTCGCGCAAGATCAGTTGCAGGTTCCAGTCGCAGTAGCGTTTCCAACCGTTCATCAACCTCATCGACACGCCGTAAACTTCAGGAGGCCGAGCGGTTAGAAAAGGAAACGCAACTAAGGATTCAAGAGGAAAAGGCTGAAGCTTTACAACAAGCCGAAGAGGAAGAACGTAGGAAGCAGTTCGAAATTGGCAAGATGCAGTTTGAAATCGCCAGAAAGGCAGAAGAAAAGCGGGTTGAAGCAGCACGTAAAGAACGACAATTGCAAATGGAGCTAGAGAAGCAACGTTACACTAGCTCCTTGTTACGTAAACAACTCGCAGACGAATTAGCAGATGCCGAAGAGACGGATGAAGTCGAAACGCCCGGGTTTGATAAAACAGATGTCTGGAAAACTTCAAACGTCCCATTTCAACCACCTGCTATGCCTTTTCCAGAATTCCGCATGCCGTACAGACCAGCAACGTCAACTCAACCATGCTCTCAATACGGGCCGGCTGCGTCCCAACAGCCGTTTACGTTTAACCAGCCATCTTCGTCGTTTCCTAACCTGAATGTCAACGCCTCAAGCTACGCACCCACAAGCATATTCGATCGGGTAGCTCAGCAAATCAAAGCCAGCGCACGTCCGCCGTCATATCCAACAAACACGATGTCGTCGTTACCCGACCACAACCGATTTACGCAACAAACGTTCCCGTCTCAAAGATCAGTTCCTGATCCGCAACCAACGGTGTACTCCCCTGATGCTTGGATATTCACCGTGAATCGTCATGACGCACCTCCGACATTTCGTTCATCATCGAAACCGCCGAAAGCTGAACCACCGAAGTTTGATGGCAACCCGATAAACTGGCCTATGTTTATCCAGTCATTCAAGGTTCAGATTCACGATACATGTTTCAGCGATGCCGAACGTCAACATCATCTACGTGCAAGCCTGACGACCGAAATTCAGAAAAATCTCGGCGAAGTTCTACTCAACCCTGGATTATACTCCTTTGCATTGAAAGAGCTGCATCGGAAGTTCGGAAATCCAAGAATCGTATCAACCGCATGCTCGTCATCGCTTCTAAAGCTACCTTCGTTTAAAGATAGCGACTATGAATCAATCGTTAAAGCAGTTTTCGTCCACGCTCCGTTCAGTCGTCGCAACTTTGCAACTGGGTGGATATGGATTGGAGCTACATAGCAGCACCCCATTGGCTCAATTGGTTGGAAAATTGCCGCCCAACCTACGCAGTAAATGGGCCGAAGTGAGCTATCGGATTCAAGATAGATTGCCTACGATACTCGACCTGGACACGTGGCTCGATGACGTTACGATGGCGGAATACTTCGTTCGTGTTGGCGTCAACCCCACACCCCAGCCAGGCAATCATCCGAAAACGCGAGAAAACGTCCACAAATCGTCAAACGAAAAACCGAAGAAGTCGACCACGTCCCCTATGGTCTTCTCCAGAACCGTAAACATCGCATCCTGCCCACATTGTGATGGCGCTCATCGCCTTTACCTCTGTGAGAAGTTTAAGGCACTAAATCCCGCGGAACGATCAGAAGTCGTAAGAGAAAAAAGATGCTGTTACCGGTGTCTCGACGACCGCCATCTAAGTTCCGAGTGTAAAAGGGAAAAGGAATGTGGAACGGAAGATTGTAAACGTCTTCACCACCCTCTTCTCCACGGAGCACCGAGGATGTACCCGAAAACGCTACGACCGAGCCCGACCCTACCCTCTTCTCAGAAGAGCCCGTTTAACGGTGCGGTTTCCTACGGCTACGAAAACGAAACGACCCTGCTGCTTATCGTCCCAATGGTAATTGAAGTTAATGGCCGAACCTGGACAGGGTATGGATTGCTGGATCCCGGAAGCCAAATCTCAATGATAACCAACGCGCTCGCAAACGAATTGGGACTTCAAGGAGAGAAAGCAATCTCAAGAATCGGAACGTACCACGGCCGCGACCCAACCGCACACACGACAAAGGTGTCCTTCAGAATATCGTCGTTGGACAAAAGCAGTTCTTTCGACATCCCGAACTGTTACTCCGTTCCCGTCTTGAAAATCAAGAACGAAAACGTCGATCTAAAGAAGCTTGTCAAGGATTGGCCTCATCTAGCTAGATTGAAAGTTCCCGCCCAAAACTCCGTGGACGTGAACGTGTTGATCGGTTCGTGTGATATGGCTCCGCAAGAAGTCCTTGAAATCAAAAGAGATCCGTTGAACGAGCGAGCTCCGCGAGGTCTCCGAACAGCCTTTGGATGGTGTATAGCCGGGCCGATTTCTCCGGGCCGCCGTTGCACAAGTGCAGTGCAACTCGCTCTCATTAACGCCCCCACCCGATCAAGATCTTGTGAATGCGATTGATCGCTTTCTACTCACTGAGACCTACGAAGCCCGAGCAGGTGTCAAGGTGCCGGTCAGCGACGACGAATTACGTGCAAGCAAGATCCTACGCGAAACGACAAGATTCGTAGGCGATCGTTACGAGTCGGGACTCCTCTGGAAAAACGAAGAGCCGAATCTCCCCGACAACAGCCAGTCTACACTAGCTCGCTTCCTAAAGCTAGAACGAAGACTCATCGCCGACGAAAATCTCGGTAGAAGATACTCCACCGCAATCAACGAGTACATCAGCCTTGGGCACGCCCGAAAACTTTCAGCCGAGGAGGTCAACTATCGTCCAGCTGGCCGAACATGGTTTCTGCCTCACCATCCGGTGATAAATCCGAAGAAACCCGAAAAATGCCGCCCAGTCTTCGATGCCTCCGCGTACTACAAGGGAATGTCGCTGAATTCTGCCCTGCTGAAAGGACCTGACCTGCTGACCAACTTAATTGGTGAGTTGCTACGTTTCCGGCAACATCCGATAGCGTTGAGCGCGGACATCGTTAAGATGTTCCATCAAGTAAGAGTGCGGCCACAAGACGGGCCGGCACTTCGTTTCTTCTATCGCGACCCGGGTATACAGGAACCGCCCTCCGTTTACCAAATGAACGTGCAACCCTTCGGCGCAGTTTGCTGTCCGACAATTTGTGCTCACGTATTACGTCAAGCAGCCGAAGACGGTGAGATTGATGCAGCCGACGTTACGAACCAAGTAATCGACCATTTCTACGTGGACAACTGGCTGACGTCATTCCTAACTACCGAAGAAGCTATTCAGCAAGCAAAAAGGGTGACAAACGTTCTACGTCGTGGAGGATTCGAGCTCGCCCAGTGGGGTTCATCATGCCCGAAGGTTCTGTTATCATTGCCTGGCAATCCAGTTTCGTCTATCGACTTAGCGCTACACGGAATGCCCATAGAACGGACGTTGGGCCTCTCACTCGACTACGGTAGCGACTCGTTCGTAGTGAGCGCAAGTATTAAACTGGATGGAATGACGAAACGTGAAATATTACGAGAAACGTCAAGCGTCTACGACCCATTTGGTTTTCTCTCACCGGTGTTGCTACACGCCAAACTCATCCTGCAAGCTGTATGCAGAAAATCGGTTGGCTGGGACGATCAACTAGACCAGACGACCGTCGATGAATGGCAACGTTGGGCCGTCTCTCTCTCGAAGCTAAATCCGCTTTCCGTCCCACGATGTTTCAACCCAGAGCTAGCAAAAGCGCGAGGTGTGGGACTTCATCTGTTTGCTGACGCATCCGAATCAGCGTTTGGTGCCATTGCCTATCTCCGTTTCGACAACCCCGACGGCGTTAACGTGTCATTTGTTATGGCAAAGGCAAGAGTAGCACCTATCAAATACGTTTCGATACCCAGACTTGAGCTGTGTGCAGCATTACTCGCCGCCCGTCTAGCATCAGTGGTCAAGTCAGAACTCCGACTAAAAATCGACCAAACCACATTTTGGTCAGATTCGACAACGGTTTTGAGATGGATCAACTCCCCACACTATCGGTTTCATATTTACGTCGGAAACCGAATAGGCGAAATATTGGAGCTGTCCGAAAGTAGTCAATGGCGTTACGTCCCTACGGCTCAAAACCCAGCAGATGACGTCAGCCGCGGCGTCACGTCATCCGAATTTTCCATCGAACATCGTTTCTTCACCGGTCCGTCTTTCCTCTACCAATCACCGCAAAATTGGCCGGCCTTCCCCGATGTAAAACAGGGAATTAACGAAACAGAGGATCCGGAAGTTCGCTGTACGAGATGGGTTGGTGCGATTCTACACGTAAACGATTCCATCGACCAGCTCACCACGTACACCTCCCGCTATCCGTTTTTAGTCGGCGTTGTCGGCTACGTCAAACGTTTCATCAGTAACGCTCGTAAAGAAAAAACTCATCGCGAATTCGGCAAATTATCGGAAGCCGAGGTCAAGAATGCAGAAGCGGAGTTGTTTAGGCGCGCTCAGATGTCTGCCTTTCCAGAAGATTATAGCAATTTAAAGGAGGGAAAGCAGCTCGATCCTGGTTCAAGCCTAATCACGTTAACGCCATTCATCGACCATCAAGGAGTTTTACGAGTCGGAGGTAGTGTTCTCACTCGACCTTAATCGATTGAAAAATGGTCCAATCGATTGATTAATTATTTAAAAAATCCTAATCGATTTCCAATCGACTAGAATTTTTTACCATCGATTATAATCGATTGATTAATTTTTCGCAACGATTATAATCGATTAAAATCGATTATAAGGAAAAAAAATTAAAAAATTTTACAATCGATTATAATCGATTATTATCGATTATAATCGAGTTATAATCGAGTTCGTAATGGTGTTGATGCTTAAGGAAATTCCAAATTCGTTTATTTCTTAGACTGAATTGAATAGACAGAATAGTGAATACATTCTTATTTATTTTGAAAGTATTCGTTGGCAAATTCGTGATCTTGTGTACTATAACTTTCACTGTCACTCCAATCTTCATCTGCTATAAATACTACGACTTCTTCAGTACATTCAGCGTCAGCCTCGGGGACGGATTGAGTGACTTCTTCCGCTGTGCTCATGGATCCGCGCAGCGGTTCCTGAGACGAGTGAGTTCTTTATCGAGTCGTCTCTGAAGTCTGAAGCTCTGAACTAACTGTCGGAGTCTCGAAGATCCACTGTCTACTACAGACGACGTGAGAATGACGTGGACGTGGAGGTGAGAATGAATAATGCTTCTTTTGACAACTGTTAAATGGAATTTAGTGGCAGCAAAAGCGAAAAAAAAAAAAAAAAATTTGATAATTTTTAATAGAAAATCGGTCGATTAATCGATTATTTTTTTCTCAAATCGATTGATTAATATTTAAAAAAAAGCTAATCGATTATGCGTCGATTGGATAATTTTGCCGTCGATTATAATCGAATGATTAATTAGTCGATTATAATCGATTGGAATCGATTATTAGCAAATCGACTGAGAACGCTAGTCGGAGGACGTATTGAAAATGCTCCAGCTCCACCTGAAGCTCGCCATCCGATCATACTTCCAGCTGATGAAAAAATCACGAAGTTGCTAATTTATAGTCTCCACCTCGAGTTCGCGCACTCCACTACGGAAAGAACCTTTCACGAATTACGTAAGCTCTATTGGGTTCAACGTGGACGAAAAACGGTGAGAAGAATTATCAGCAAGTGTTTTAAATGCAAGCAACACTACGCAAAGGCACTTTGCCCGATGATGGCCGCCCTTCCCGGTTACCGTCTGAAGCCTTTCTACCTCGCCTTTACACACACCGGAGTAGATTTCTTCGGCCCGTACAACGTAAAGATATTCAGACGGAAAGTGAAACGTTGGCCTGCTTGTTTACTTGCATGTCATCAAGAGCCGTACACCTGGAAATGGCATACTCTCTTGACACTTCGTCGTTCATCAACTGCATCAGTCGCTTCGAAGATCGCCGTACAACTCCGCAACATTATCACAGCGATAATGGCACGAACTTTGTTGGAGCTGTACGTGAATTCTCCGAGTGTCTTCGTCGGATGGAACAGCTAGCCATAAAGGATGGGCGAAAACGAAGAACCGTGACTTGGAGTTTCAATCCACCTGCCGCGCCACATTTTGGTGGAACTTGGGAACGTCTAGTTCAGTCGTCAAAACGTGCCTTTAGATTCGTGCTAAACGAACAAACTCTGACTGACGATACCCTAGTCACCACGTTAATTCAAGTGGAGAAACTTCTCAACGGCCGCCCGTTAACGTATGTAAGCGTAAACCCGGCGGATCCCGAACCCATCACGCCAAATCATCTTCTCCTTGGACACGAAAATCCGTACGTACCCTTCGACATGTTCGACGAAAACGACATGACGACCAAAAGAAGTACCGCATCGCTCAGTACCTCACGGATTGTTTCTGGAGACGTTGGATGAGGGAATATCTGCCCAGCCTTACGGAAAGACGGAAATGGCTATACGGACAAAAGAACCTCAACGTTGGCGACATCGTGATCGTTATCGAGCCAGATACACCCCGTGGAGAGTGGCCAATCGCTCGTGTCGTCAAGGTGTTTACTGGCCCAGACGGCGTAGTCCGTTCGGCAATCGTTCACCTTCGTTCGGCCACCAAAACCTCCGAACTTCATCGCCCAGCTGTGAAACTCTGCTTATTGGAGTCTTGGGATACGGATGGTGCGTCCGCTTACGAACGCAGGGCCGGCTATGTTCCGAATCCTACAGCCCCGAAATAGTTAGAAGAGGCTTTATCGCAAACGGTATTGTGCCATAGGCGAAAACGGAGGCAGGGGAACGTAGACGACGCAAGGAGGAAAGAAGATCACCCTTTCGCGACATCAATTAGAGACAAGAATTCGCCAGTTACAGTCGCGTCACTCGTTTTCCCGTAAAATATTGTAACTTGTAAATTATCAGTATTGAGCTAACGTGCCCGTAAAATAAATACAGAGTGCGAAATTAACTACAACGTCAAAGTCAGTACGTATCGATAACACTCGTTTCAAATTGAAGAGTAAACATAAATAGAAATGAACAAAAACAGGTTGCATATGAAGTATTAGGAAGGACAACTCTCCTGTCGAAAGACGGTACGGTGGGAATGCTCGTTTGATTCAAAGTTTAGCTGTTATATTAAAAGAAAACTATTCAACTAGAAACAAAAACAAGTAGTGAACATTGTGCGTTTAATTCTACTGATTAATGGAATAACCGTCAAGTTAGTAAAAACAATTATAAAACTTACGAAAATACGCTGCTAATTGTTGTATTAGCAATGCCAATACCCTTGAAGTGAAAGGATAAATTACGAATTTTCGAATGATTTTCTTAAATTAAGCTAGGACTTTTAAAATCAAAACCAGTAACAATTACTGATCATTGTGCGTAATATTCTACTGATTAAAAAAATTCCACTCGTTTCAAATTGAAGAGTAAACATAAATAGAAATGAACAAAAACATGTTGCATATGCAGTATTAGGAAGGACGACTCGTCTGTCGTAAAACGGTACGTTGGGAATGCTCGTTTGATTCAAAGTTTAGCTGTTATATTAAAAGAAAACTATTCAACTCGAAACAAAAACAAGTACTGAACATTGTTCGTTTAATTCTACTGATTAATGGAATAACCGTCAAGTTAGTAAAAACAATTATAAAACTTACGAAAATACGCTGCTAATTGTAGTATTAGCACAGTGAAAGGATAAATCAGCAATGTTCGAATGATTTTCTTAAATTAAGCTAGGACTTTTAATATCAAAACCAGTAACAATTACTGATCATTGTGCGTAATATTCTACTGATTAAACAAATCCCACTCGTTTCAAATTGAAGAGTAAACATAAATAGAAATGAACAAAAACAGGTTGCATATGCAGTATTAGGTGTCCACCCGTTTCGGCACTTTTTTCGGCACTTTCGATTTTGGCGTTTTCGGCACCCATATAAAACGCTTGTCCCCCCTTGTATTTAAAATCTCCTCGTTTATTAAAAAATCTTTCCGTTTCGGCACTAATATTCTCCGTTTCGGCACCAATTGTGTCTCTTTCGGCACCAACTGTGTCCGTTTCGGCACAAAAAAAATTATGTTGCAAGTCATATAGGGATGCCAGACATTCAGGCCAGTGGCCTGAAAATTTTCGGTACTTTACAGGCCTGTCGACTTTACACTTTGTTCAGGCCACTAGTGGCGCTAGCTGTATGGGTTCTGGAAGTCAGCGCCACCACTCGACTTATGCTTATGCTGTCTGTCGTGAAATTGTCAGTCGCGTGGTCGCGTAGTAATAGAGCGGAGCTCTTGCTGATATTTCTTCAAATTGGATTTCATTTGTGAGCTTTATTTTATTTGTGAGTACTTGTTGTATTTATTATTTGAACAACTCTGGAATGTTTAATTTTTATTTGTGAACACCCAAACCGGTGGCACGGGGTAGTGTTCACTGTGGTTTTTTTTGGCCTCCTCGATCTAGTGGGTCTTTCCATGATATACTTAATAAACTTCAAATAAACTTTAATAAACTTGCTAACAAAGCGTCTAAGAACAAAGTGAGCAAAATTTCACAATATATTATAACACGACAGCTAGTGGAATTTATTGTTTACGAATTTTGGGGGCCATGCCGAAACAGACAAAAATAGTGCCGAAACGGACAAAAGTGGCTAAGAAAACATACATTGTAATACCAATACTTAGGACCACCTCTGGTGGCGGTGCCGAAAAAGACAATCGCAGTGCCGAAACGGAAAAAATTGGTGCCGAAAACACCAAAATTCAAAGTGCCGAAAAAGTGCCGAAACGGGTGGCAACCCAGTATTAGGAAGGACGACTTTCCTTTCGTAAGACGGTACGTTGGGAATGCTCGTTTGATTCAAAGTTTAGCTGTTATATTAAAAGAAAACTATTCAACCAAAAAAAAAAACCAAGTACTGAACATTGTGCGTTTAATTCCACTGATTAATGGAATAACCGTCAAGTTAGTAAAAACAATTATAAAACTTACGAAAATATGCTGCTAATTGTTGTATTAGCAATGCCAATACCCTTGAAGTGAAAGGATAAATAACCAATGTTCGAATGATTTTCTTAAATTAAGCTAGGACTTTTAATATCAAAACCAGTAACAATTACTGATCATTTTGCGTAATATTCTACTGATCAATTAATCCCACTCGTTTCAAACTGAAGAATAAACATAAATAGAAATGAACAAAAACAGGTTGCATATGAAGTATTAGGAAGGACAACTCTCCTGTCGAAAGACGGTACGTTGGGAATGCTCGTTTGATTCAAAGTTTAGCTGTGTTATTAAAAGAAAACTATTCAACTAGAAACAAAAACAAGTAGTGAACATTGTGCGTTTAATTCTACTGATTAATGGAATAACCGTCAAGTTAGTAAAAACAATTATAAAACTTACGAAAATACGCTGCTAAGTGTTCTATTAGCAATGCCAATACCCTTGAAGTGAAAGGATAAATTACGAATTTTCGAATGATTTTCTTAAATTAAGCTAGGAATTTTAATATCAAAACCAGTAACAATTACTGATCATTGTGCGTAATATTCTACTGATTTAAAAAATCCCACTCGTTTCAAATTGAAGAGAAAACATAAATAGAAATGAACAAAAACAGGTTGCATATGCAGTATTAGGAAGGACGACTCTCCTGTCGTAAGACGGTACGTTGGGAATGCTCGTTTGATTTAAAGTTTAGCTGTTATATTAAAAGAAAACTATTCAACTCGAAACAAAAACAAGTACTGAACATTGTGAGTTTAATTCTACTGAATAATGAAATAACCGTTAAGTTAGTAAAAACAATTATAAAACTTACGAAAATACGCTGCTAATTGTAGTATTAGCAATGCCAATACCCCTGTAGTGAAAGGATAAATTACCAATGTTCGAATGATTTTCTTGAATTAAGCTAGGGCTTTTAATATCAAAACCAGTAACAATTACTGATCATTGTGCGTAATATTCTACTGATTTAACAAATTCCACTCGTTTCAAATTGAAGAGTAAACATATATAGAAATGAACAAAAACAGGTTGCATATGCAGTATTAGGAAGGACGACTCTCCTGTCGTAAGACGGTACGTTGGGAATGCTTGTTTGATTCAAAGTTTAGCTGTTATATTAAAAGAAAACTATTCAACTCGAAACAAAAACAAGTACTGAACATTGTGAGTTTAATTCTACTGAATAATGAAATAACCGTCAAGTTAGTAAAAACAATTATAAAACTTACGAAAATACGCTGCTAATTGTAGTATTAGCAATGCCAATACCCCTGTAGTGAAAGGATAAATTACCAATGTTCGAATGATTTTCTTAAATTAAGCTAGGGCTTTTAATATCAAAACCAGTAACAATTACTGATCATTGTGCGTAATATTCTACTGATTTAACAAATTCCACTCGTTTCAAATTGAAGAGTAAACATATATAGAAATGAACAAAAACAGGTTGCATATGCAGTATTAGGAAGGACGACTCTCCTGTCGTAAGACGGTACGTTGGGAATGCTTGTTTGATTCAAAGTTTAGCTGTTATATTAAAAGAAAACTTTTCAACTCGAAACAAAAACAAGTACTGAACATTCTGCGGTTAATTCTTTTGATTAATGGAATAACCGTCAAGTTAGTAAAAACAATTATAAAACTTACGAAAATACGCTGCTAATTGTAGTATTAGCACAATGAAAGGATAAATCACCAATGTTCGAATGATTTTCTTAAATTAAGCTAGGACTTTTAATATCAAAACCAGTAACAATTACTGATCATTGTGCGTAATATTCTACTGATTAAACAAATCCCTTTCGTTTCAAATTGAAGAGTAAACATAAATAGAAATGAACAAAAACAGGTTGCATATGCAGTATTAGGAAGGACGACTTTCCTTTCGTAAGACGGTACGTTGGGAATGCTCGTTTGATTCAAAGTTTAGCTGTTATATTAAAAGAAAACTATTCAACTAGAAACAAAAACAAGTACTGAACATTGTGCGTTTAATTCCACTGATTAATGGAATAACCGTCAAGTTAGTAAAAACAATTATAAAACTTACGAAAATATGCTGCTAATTGTTGTATTAGCAATGCCAATACCCTTGAAGTGAAAGGATAAATAACCAATGTTCGAATGATTTTCTTAAATTAAGCTAGGACTTTTAATATCAAAACCAGTAACAATTACTGATCATTGTGTGTAATATTCTACTGATAAATTAATCCCACTCGTTTCAAACTGAAGAGTAAACATAAATAGAAATGAACAAAAACAGGTTGCATATGAAGTATTAGGAAGGACAACTCTCCTGTCGAAAGACGGTACGTTGGGAATGCTCGTTTGATTCAAAGTTTAACTGTTATATTAAAAGAAAACTATTTAACTAGAAACAAAAACAAGTACTGAACATTGTGCGTTTAATTCTACTGGTTAATGGAATAACCGTCAAGTTAGTAAAAACAATTATGAAACTTTCGAAAATACGCTGCTAATTGTTGCATTAGCAATGCCAATACCCTTGTAGTGAAAGGATAAATTACCAATGTTCGAATGAATTTCTTAAATTAAGCTAGGACTTTTAATATCAAAACCAGTAACAATTACTGATCATTGTGCGTAATATTCTACTGATTAAACAAATCCCACTCGTTTCAAATTGAAGAGTAAACATAAAAAGAAATGAACAAAAACAGGTTGCATATGCAGTGTTAGGAGGGACGACTCTCCTGTCGTAAGACGGTACGTTGGAAATGCTTGTTTGATTCAAAGTTTAACTGTTATATTAAAAGAAAACTATTCAAGTAGAAACAAAAACAAGTACTGAACATTGTGCGTTTAATTCTACTGGTTAATGGAATAACCGTCAAGTTAGTAAAAACAATTATGAAACTTTCGAAAATACGCTGCTAATTGTTGCATTAGCAATGCCAATACCCTTGTAGTGAAAGGATAAATTACCAATGTTCGAATGAATTTCTTAAATTAAGCTAGGACTTTTAGTATCAAAACCAGTAACAATTACTGATCATTTTGCGTAATATTCTACTGATTAAAAAAATCCCACTCGTTTCAAATGATTGGCGGAGAAAAAGGACCCAACGAAAAAGGACCCGACGAAAAAGGACCGGCGAAAAGGAACCAACGAAAAAGGACCCTACTAAAAAGGACCACCTTTTCTGAAAAGTAAAAGTGGTCCTTTTCCTCCGTCCAAGCGGTCCTTTTTCTCCCCATCTTTACATATTGTTCATAGGTATGCGTACACGCACGGAGCCAACATCCGCATGGGTCCCGATTGCCGGACGGTCGTCCGCCACGATGTCGATTTCTATAACGGATACGATTCTGCTTACTTTCCATAACGTCATCACCCTCCAACCATCGGAAAAACAGCTGGGAACCGTTAAATCATTTGAATTTGTTGTTTGTTTGCTATGTTAAATATTTGCTATTGTTAAAATGCTTGCAAAAATTTTAGAAAAATGAAGACTTAAAACATAAATTGTTATGCAATATGTTATTAATGTGCAATAAACCATCCTTGAAAAAATGAATCCACATATTTTTATTTCAATATTAAAAAACAGGTAAAGTATTAGGAATAAATACATTATTTTTAACTACGTTTATATCGATCAAAATAAACATTTGAAAGCTATTTTGGGCTATTGAAGGGACGTCCTTTGGATCATATTTGAGCACATCCATTGAACTTCAAATTTCATCATCCGACGGACATCCCTGGAACTACCCACAACGGATAGCCAGCGGATCTTCGGCCATGAAGCGGACATCCGTCGGCAGAAGTGTGCATGTGGGATTAAACTCTGAAGCTGGCTCGTTCTGCCACACCACTTTTACCTGCAAAAACATAACATGCTGCAACATTTTAATGGGGTTTAGGTTGTGACCGCTAGATGGACAGAGCATAAAAATATTAAAAAGGAAAAAAAAAAATATTTTTTACGGGTAAAACGGATTGCCATAGTTTCAGTTTGCCCTTAAGCCGTTTAAAGTAATAAATCGTTTATCGTCCATTACTTTCACAGGATTTTGGGCTTGGACTTCATCCCAAAATATGTAAAAGATAAGAAGAAAAAGGACCGCTTGGACGGAGAAAAAGGACCACTTTTATTTTTCAGAAAAGGTGGTCCTTTTTGGTAGGGTCCTTTTTCGTTGGGTCCTTTTTGCCGGTCGTTTTTCGTCGGGTCCTTTTTCGTTGGGTCCTTTTTCTCCGGCTACCTTTCAAATTGAAGAGTAAACATAAATAGAAATGAACAAAAACAGGTTGCATATGCAGTATTAGGAAGGACAACTCTCCTGTCGTAAGACGGTACGTTGGGAATGCTTGTTTGATTCAAAGTTTAGCTGTTATATTAAAAGAAACCTATTCAACTCGAAACAAAAACAAGTACTGAACATTGTGCGTTTAATTCAACTGATTAATGGAATAACCGTCAAGTTAGTAAACACAATTATAAAACTTACGAAAATACGCTGCTAATTGTTGTATTAGCAATGCCAATACCCTTGAAGTGAAAGGATAAATAACCAATGTTCGAATGATTTTCTTAAATTAAGCTAGGACTTTTAATATCAAAACCAGTAACAATTACTGATCATTGTGCGTATATTCTACTGATTTAAAAAATCCCACTCGTTTCAAACTGAAGAGTAAACATAAATAGAAATGACCAAAAACAGGTTGCAGATGAAGTATTAGGAAGGACAACTCTCCTGTCGAAAGACGGTACGTTGGGAATGCTCGTTTGATTCAAAGTTTAACTGTTATATTAAAAGAAAACTATTCAACTAGAAACAAAAACAAGTACTGAACATTGTGCGTTTAATTCTACTGATTAATGGAATAACCGTCAAGTTAGTAAACACAATTATAAAACTTACGAAAATACGCTGCTAATTGTTGTATTAGCAATGCCAATACCCTTGAAGTGAAAGGATAAATAACCAATGTTCGAATGATTTTCTTAAATTAAGCTAGGACTTTTAATATCAAAACCAGTAACAATTACTGATCATTTTGCGTAATATTCTACTGATAAATTAATCCCACTCGTTTCAAACTGAAGAATAAACATAAATTGAAATGAACAAAAACAGGTTGTATATGAAGTATTAGGAAGGACAACTCTCCTGTCGAAAGACGGTACGTTGGGAATGCTCGTTTGATTCAAAGTTCAGCTGTTATATTAAAAGAAAACTATTCAACTAGAAACAAAAACAAGTAGTGAACATTGTGCGTTTAATTCTACTGATTAATGGAATAACCGTCAAGTTAGTAAAAACAATTATAAAACTTACGAAAATACGCTGCTAAGTGTTGTATTAGCAATGCCAATACCCTTGAAGTGAAAGGATAAATTACGAATTTTCGAATGATTTTCTTAAATTAAGCTAGGAATTTTAATATCAAAACCAGTAACAATTACTGATCATTGTGCGTAATATTCTACTGATTTAAAAAATCCCACTCGTTTCAAATTGAAGAGAAAACATAAATAGAAATGAACAAAAACAGGTTGCATATGCAGTATTAGGAAGGACGACTCTCCTGTCGTAAGACGGTACGTTGGGAATGCTCGTTTGATTCAAAGTTTAACTGTTATATTAAAAGAAAACTATTCAACTAGAAACAAAAACAAGTACTGAACATTGTGCGTTTAATTCTACTGATTAATGGAATAACCGTCAAGTTAGTAAACACAATTATAAAACTTACGAAAATACGCTGCTAATTGTTGTATTACCAATGCCAATACCCTTGAAGTGAAAGGATAAATAACCAATGTTCGAATGATTTTCTTAAATTAAGCTAGGACTTTTAATATCAAAACCAGTAACAATTACTGATCATTTTGCGTAATATTCTACTGATAAATTAATCCCACTCGTTTCAAACTGAAGAATAAACATAAATAGAAATGAACAAAAACAGGTTGCATATGAAGTATTAGGAAGGACAACTCTCCTGTCGAAAGACGGTACGTTGGGAATGCTCGTTTGATTCAAAGTTTAGCTGTTATATTAAAAGAAAACTATTCAACTAGAAACAAAAACAAGTACTGAACATTGTGCGTTTAATTCTACTGATTAATGGAATAACCGTCAGGTTAGTAAACACAATTATAAAACTTACGAAAATACGCTGCTAAGTGTTGTATTAGCAATGCCAATACCCTTGAAGTGAAAGGATAAATTACGAATTTTCGAATGATTTTCTTAAATTAAGCTAGGAATTTTAATATCAAAACCAGTAACAATTACTGATCATTGTGCGTAATATTCTACTGATTTAAAAAATCCCACTCGTTTCAAATTGAAGAGAAAACATAAATAGAAATGAACAAAAACAGGTTGTATATGAAGTATTAGGAAGGACGACTCTCCTGTCGTAAGACGGTACGTTGGGAATGCTTGTTTGATTCAAAGTTTAGCTGTTATATTAAAAGAAAACTATTCAACTCGAAACAAAAACAAGTACTGAACATTGTGAGTTTAATTCTACTGAATAATGAAATAACCGTCAAGTTAGTAAAAACAATTATAAAACTTACGAAAATACGCTGCTAATTGTAGTATTAGCAATGCCAATACCCCTGTAGTGAAAGGATAAATTACCAATGTTCGAATGATTTTCTTAAATTAAGCTAGGGCTTTTAATATCAAAACCAGTAACAATTACTGATCATTGTGCGTAATATTCTACTGATTTAACAAATTCCACTCGTTTTAAATTGAAGAGTAAACATATATAGAAATGAACAAAAACAGGTTGCATATGCAGTATTAGGAAGGACGACTCTCCTGTCGTAAGACGGTACGTTGGGAATGCTTGTTTGATTCAAAGTTTAGCTGTTATATTAAAAGAAAACTATTCAACTCGAAACAAAAACAAGTACTGAACATTGTGAGTTTAATTCTACTGAATAATGAAATAACCGTCAAGTTAGTAAAAACAATTATAAAACTTACGAAAATACGCTGCTAATTGTAGTATTAGCAATGCCAATACCCCTGTAGTGAAAGGATAAATTACCAATGTTCGAATGATTTTCTTAAATTAAGCTAGGGCTTTTAATATCAAAACCAGTAACAATTACTGATCATTGTGCGTAATATTCTACTGATTTAACAAATTCCACTCGTTTCAAATTGAAGAGTAAACATATATAGAAATGAACAAAAACAGGTTGCATATGCAGTATTAGGAAGGACGACTCTCCTGTCGTAAGACGGTACGTTGGGAATGCTTGTTTGATTCAAAGTTTAGCTGTTATATTAAAAGAAAACTATTCAACTCAAAACAAAAACAAGTACTGAACATTCTGCGGTTAATTCTTCTGATTAATGGAATAACCGTCAAGTTAGTAAAAACAATTATAAAACTTACGAAAATACGCTGCTAATTGTAGTATTAGCACAGTGAAAGGATAAATCACCAATGTTCGAATGATTTTCTTAAATTAAGCTAGGACTTTTAATATCAAAACCAGTAACAATTACTGATCATTGTGAGTAATATTCTACTGATTAAACAAATCCCACTTGTTTCAAACTGAAGAGTAAACATAAATAGAAATGAACAAAAACAGGTTGCATATGAAGTATTAGGAAGGACAACTCTCCTGTCGAAAGACGGTACGTTGGGAATGCTCGTTTGATTCAAAGTTTAACTGTTATATTAAAAGAAAACTATTCAACTAGAAACAAAAACAACTACTGAACATTGTGCGTTTAATTCTACTGGTTAATGGAATAACCGTCAAGTTAGTAAAAACAATTTTGAAACTTTCGAAAATACGCTGCTAATTGTTGCATTAGCAATGCCAATACCATTGTAGTGAAAGGATAAATTACCAATGTTCGAATGAATTTCTTAAATTAAGCTAGGACTTTTAGTATCAAAACCAGTAACAATTACTGATCATTTTGCGTAATATTCTACTGATTAAAAAAATCCCACTCGTTTCAAATTGAAGAGTAAACATAAATAGAAATGAACAAAAACAGGTTGCATATGCAGTATTAGGAAGGACGATTCTCCTGTCGTAAGACAGTACGTCAGGAATGCTCGTTTGATTCAAAGTTTAGCTGTTATATTAAAAGAAAACTATTCAACTAGAAACAAAAACAAGTACTGAACATTGTGCGTTTAATTCTACTGATTAATGGAATAACCGTCAAGTTAGTAAAAACAATTATAAAACTTACGAAAATACGTTACTAATTTTTGCATTAGCAATGCCAATACCATTGAAGGGAAAGGATAAATTACCAATGTTCGAATGATTTTCTTAAATTAAGCTAGGACTTTTAATATCAAAACCAGTAACAATTACTGATCATTATGCGTAATATTCTACTGATTAAATTAATCCCACTCGTTTCAAACTGAAGAGTAAACATCAATTGAAATGAACAAAAACAGGTTGCATATGCAGAATTAGGAAGGACGACTGGCTGTCGTAAGACGGTACGTTGGGAATGCTCGTTTGATTCAAAGTTTAGCTGTTATATTAAAAGAAAACTATTCACCTCGAAAGAAAAACAAGTACTGAACATTGTAGATTTAATTCTACTGATTAATGAAATAACCGTATGTTAGTAAAAACCATTATAAAACTTACAAAAATACGCTGCCAATTGTAGTATTAGCAATACCAATACCTCTGTAATGAAAGGATAAATTAAGAATGTTTGAATGATTTTCTTAAATTAAGCTAGGACTGTTAATATCAAAACCAGCAACGATTACTGATCATTGTGCGTAATATTCTACTGATTAAATTAATTCCACTCGTTTCAATTTGAGAGTAAACATAAATAGGAATGAACAAAAACAGGTTGCATATGCAGTATTAGCCAGGACGACTCTCCTGTCGTAAGACGGTACGTTGACAATGCTCGGTTGATTCAGAGTTTAGCTGTTATATTTAAAAAAAAACTATTCAACTTGAAACAAAAAAAAGTACTGAACATTGTGCGTTTAATTCTACTGATTAATAGAATAACCGTCAAGTTAGTAAAACAATTATAAAACTTTCGAAAATACGCTGCTAATTGTTGTATTAGCAATGCCAATACCCTTGTAGTGAAAGGATAAATTACCAATGTTCGAATGATTTTCTTAAATTAAGCTAGGACTTTTAATATCAAAACCAGTAACAATTACTGATCATTTTGCGTAATATTCTACTGATAAATTAATCCCACTCGTTTCAAACTGAAGAGTAAACATAAATAGAAATGAACAAAAAAGGGTTGCATATGCAGTATTAGAAAGGACGACTCTCCTGTCGTAAGACTGTACGTTGGGAATGCTCGTTTGATTCAAAGTTTAGCTGTTATATTAAAAGAAAACTATTCAACTAGAAACAAAAACAAGTAGTGAACATTGTGCGTTTAATTCTACTGATTAATGAAATAACCGTCAAGTTAGTAAAAACAATTATAAAACTTACCAAAATACGCTGCTAATTGTAGTATTAGCACAGTGAAAGGATGAATTACCAATGTTCGAATGATTTTCTTAAATTAAGCTAGGGCTTTTAATATCAAAACCATTAACAATTACTGATCATTGTGCGTAATATTCTACTGATTAAACAAATCCCACTCGTTTAAAATTGAAGAGTAAACATAAATAGTGTTAGCCACCGAAAAAAGACGAAACGAAAACGAGATGTGGCTAACTCAGTGGCCAAAGGGGCCACGCTGCGATTAAATTACACGACACGAGGTTACAACACAGAAAATTTGGAGTGACAGGTTGCGACTGTCACCTCCGCGACAACGATTATGACTGACCTCGTTGCTGCATTTCCCTCCGTCATCGACTACGGCGGAAATGCAGGCGAGGGAAAAAACAAAAGAAGGGCGCTAACGCGACAATTAGCTTTAGGTGATAATGGGGTGGCGGAAGTGTGAGGGAGGGTAACTATTACAAAAAATAAAGGGTTAGTTCAGCCAAGGTCAGACAAGTTCAGACTTGTCTGCCCCTCGGCTATTACAAAACACGCACACACACACACACACACATACAGACATAGAAAAACGAAAATTAAATCATATTTAATTACTTAACGACTTCTGTCGTTAACAGCGGGGCCTGTTACTGATTACAGAAAAAACAATCATGTATCAGTAACATCAGACTCTAATAAACATAATTTAGACACCGGGCGGTGGTATTCTCCAGTAGAAGTCTTGACGTACACCGATCGGACGACTCCATCTGGGCTGGGGATCACTCGGGTCACACGACCAATGGGCCAATGTCCTCTAGGAGAATTTGGGGCCACCACAAGCACGGTATCGTCCACTGCCAAATTCTTCTTATCGAAAAGCCATTTTCGACGGTCAGTGAGCGTGGGCAGGTACTCTTGAAGCCATCGGCGCCAGAAGTGTTTCTCGTCCTCGATGACGTCGTCTTCTGTATTCGGCGAGTTCTGCACTAACAAAAAATGATTAGGCGTAAGTGGTTCGGGATCTCGAGGGTCCACACTGACGTATGTCAGTGGACGTCCGTTCAGCAATGATTCGGCCTGAATCACGAAACCACGTAAAAGCTCTTCGGTAAGCGGAGGTGATTCCACAATGGCTTCTAGAGCCACCTTTGCTGATTTGACGAGGCTTTCCCAAACGCCTCCGAAATGTGGCGCTAATGGTGGTGAGAAATGCCACTCAATTTCTTGTTTTACCATTTGTCCGACAATATTCTGCTCCTTAAGACGCTCGATGCCTTGTTGAATTGCTTTGTCTCCAGCAACGATTTGCGTTCCATTGTCGCTATACACGACTGACGGACGACCTCTTCGAGCGGTGAACGAAGCGAAGGCGATCAGAAAGGAAGACAAGTAAAGCGAGGCTGCAACTTCCAAGTGTACCGCTCTAGTGTTGAGGCACGTTATCAGTAAAACATAACCTTTCACTTTGCGGCGAAAAATGGTGATGTTGCAGGGGCCGAAATAGTCCATTCCCACATGGGTGAAAGGACGTTGGAACGGAACAAGACGATGACGCGGAAGCGGGGCCATTAACGGAATGCAGGGAGTAGCTCTATGCCGTTTGCAAGTAAAGCACTTGTGCAGATACCTTTTGATAGCTACTCGTCCTTTGATGATCCAGTATTGAGACCTTATTGAGCTGAGAAGTCTTTCTGGAGATGGGTGGAACAGTAGATCATGCTCTCTCATGACGATTAAACGCGTGAGTGGATGATCATGGGGCAGGATTTTAGGATGCTTGATGTCGAACGAAAGAGGAGCGTAATTCAAGCGACCTCCTACTCGCAATATTCCTTCCTCATCCAGAAATGGCGATAAAGTTATCAGCGTCGAACTCAGTTTTAAAGGCCTTTTGTCCTTTAAAGCCTCTATTTCCTCAGAATAGATCTCCAATTGTGCCGATTTGATGCAAAAATTGGCAGCGCGCTGAATGCATTTCACACCAATTCGCGAATTGTCACGATTCGACGATTTCAATTTCGAGTTGAAAATAAAACGAAGAACCCATGCAACAATTCGCATCACTAGATCATAGTTGGAATTTCGTTCCAATAATGAGCGGATCCTATTTTCTTCCGCGGGGCCGTAAACGAGCCCAATCCAGTTGGTGGCTGATACCTCTGGATCTTCGACAGAAGGTTCAGGAAGCTTAATAGTTATCGGCCAGGCTTTTTCTTCTTGCTGCAAGAAGGATGGGCCATTTACCCAACGATAATTGTCCATCATCTCATCGGGAAAAAGTCCTCTGCTGCACTCATCAGCTGGATTTTCGGTACCTGGGACATGTCTCCATTGCGTTGGCTGAGAATGCTCTAAGATTTCAGATATTCGATTAGCGACGAACGTTTGAAAGCGACATGTTTTAGAGGCTATCCACTGAAGGACAGTTTTAGAATCAGACCAATAGATGATTTGATTGAGTGGAATACGTAGAGTCGATTGAATGAACTTCACAAGGCGTAGTGCCACAACTGCTCCTTGGAGTTCTAATTTCGGAACGGTTAACGGACGAAGGGGTGCCACGCGGGACTTTGACGTTACGAAATTTACAGCGACGACATTATTGCGATAGATTACTCGTAGATATACTACAGAGCCAAACCCGACGGTGGATGCATCGCAAAAGGCATGCAGCTGAATATCTTGGATGTCACTGGACGAAGTTAAAGCTCGCGGGATCTTGAATGCTTCGAGCTGGCTAAGATTAGTCGTCCATTTGTTCCACTGGTGTTGAATTAGTTCGGGAACTTGGTCATCACAGTCAACACCGACAAGCCATAATTCTTGAAGAATTCTTTTGGCGCTGAGGATCACTGGTGATAAAAACCCCAGTGGGTCGTACAAAGTGGACACTGCACTCAAGATCCGACGCTTAGTGCTGGCTTCGACGTCGGTTTTAACATCAAATATGAAGCTGTCGCTTTTGCTGTCATACAAAACGCCTAAGGTTCTCTCCGTAGGTAAATCTTCTAGATCCAGATTCAGGCGAGGTTGATTACGATCACCTTCTGGAACGCGAGACAGTACCCGTCGAGATGAAGAGAGCCATTGGTTCAGATGAAATCCTCCCTTTTTTAGCAACGCTGTGGAATCTTTGACCGCTCGACTAGCCTCCTCTTCAGTGTAAAAAGAATCCAGAAGATTATCTACATAGAAGTTCTTGTAGACTCGTTCAGCGGCTTCAGGAAATTCTTCACGATGTATGTCAGCAATATGTCGAAGCACTTGGGAGCAGATAAAGGGGGATGAAACTGATCCAAAGATTTGCCTCTGCATTTCATATACGGTGGGTCTTTTCCGCGAGCCAGGTGGACGCCACAGGAATCGTAGAGCGGAACGGTCTTCTTCCTTCACGCCAACTTGAAGAAACATTTGCTGAATATCCCCCGATAGGGACACCGGCTTTTCTCTAAAGAGTAGGAGGGTTGCACCTATATCGTTGATAAGGTTGGGACCCTTTAACAGCACTTCGTTAAGTGCAACTCCTTGGTACTTGGCCGAAGCATCGAAGACCACCCTCACCTTTTCGGGTTTCCGAGGATTTACAACTCCATGATGGGGAAGGTACCAATTTCTCCCAAAGGTGCCCTTCAATTCACTCTCTTTGAGAGGCCGTGCGAATCCTTTTGCCACATAGTCATCGATAACGGCTTTGTATCTCTCAGCAAAGTTAGAATTGTGCGAGAATTTGTTTTCGATGGAGAAGAGACGACGCAATGCACTGTTGTAATTGTCGGGTAGTGCGATGTCATCTGAAACCCATGGTAGCCCTACTTCATACCTGGTTCCGTCGAATTGAATGGTTTCGTCGAATTTCTTTCTCGCTAGCGTATCTTCGGCTGATTCTAGCGGTTGAGCTGGAGTTACAATTGGAAAGCTTTCCGTTTCCCACAATTTCTCAACTTGCCGTAAGAGTAGCGATTCCGTCGGTGATTCTTGTACGTGGTAGCAGAGTTTTTGCACCGTCAGCAGTGGTTTGTTTGAACGACAAACCGTTGAATCGTGCTCCTGCGTCCCTAACGTTAGATCGCCAACGCAAGTCCAACCAAATGGCGTCAGTATTCCAAAGGGAGCGTCGGTTCCAACCGGAGGAAGTCTTTCATCGAGACGTAAATGCAACCATTGATTTCCCGCGCCAATCAGGATAGTTGGTTCTCCAACTTCAACCAATTTTACGTCTTTAAGATGAGGGTAACGACTTCGGATCTCCATTAACTCCTTCGGTGGGCATGGTAACTTTAGGTACTGGGTCGGCACAGTAGAAAACTGCTTTAAATCAGCTTCGAAGGACCTATCACGAGCCTTAACAGTCAGACTGACAGTAGTTGACTGAAACTGCGGATCTTGGCCGTGAAACGACCCAAAGGAGACATGCTTTGCATTTCCTTTGCATTTCAGCTGTCTAGCTACATCCTCTCGAATCAAGTTAACGGTCGCTCCTGGATCTAGAAAAGCGAAAGTTTCTATTTCCATCCCGTTTGCTTGAAGTAACACCGGAACGATAGCCAGGGAAGTGTTTATGGCCGTGTCCCTATTTTTAATGGTCATTGCTCGACCATCCGACGATTTCGATGATGGCTGACTTGCGTTTTTTGTTGTTGAAGCCTTCGCGGGATAAACTCGAGGTGCTCCGTGCAATAGAGGGTGGTGGCGTTGACCACAGTTACCAATGTTGCAAACGATTTCGGTAGGGCACTCGGTTCCCCGATGGGTTCCAATCAGACACCTAAAACACAATCGTTTCTCCTTCACCCATTCCACTCTAGCTGTGACGCCTAGATCATTGAATGTGGAACAGGTTTTGATCGAATGTGCGTTATCACAGTAGAGACATTTCTTGATAACGCCTTTCTTCAGCGACGACGAGTTACTTTCCGAAGGATGACCTGGATGTTGATTCTTGACCGGCGGAGATGTGGAAGTGTGAAAAACGACAGGACCTTTACCAAAGAGAGGAGTTGGTTTTGTGGAAGGCTTCGCACTTCCCGATTTCTTCTCCTTCTGTGGGGCTGGAGATCTATGACTAGACGGCCTCGTCATCAATTCACCCATCACCATTTCGTCTATCCATTTTGCGAGATCCTTTAGGGTAGCTCGCGTTGGAGTCATGCGATAGACTTTCACGCCCCAGCTACTTCTCATCCGCGGAGGTAGACGAGAGACGACGTGTTCCAAAGTCATCCCCGATTCCAAATCCTGCTCATAGCCACCGGTCCTCAGTGCATGCATAGCTCCATGAAGCGTTCGGTTGAGCTTGGCAAGTGCCTCTGAATCATCATCTCGGATTGATGGAAGATTCATAAGAGCCATCAGATGGCTCCGAGCAACCACTTGTGGTTGGCCATACCGCTTCTTCAGTTGTATCAAAGCATCATAATAGGTGGACGGATTGTCCAAATATTCGGCTATGTACGAACGCACTTCTGTAGTAAGCAGCTGCTTTAAGAAAGCATGGCGTTGAGCATCCGATTGTACCACATTATGGATCATATCTCTGAACGACGAGATAAAGGTTGGCCATTCCTTGGGATCACCATTAAATGGTGTGATCTTAACTTGTGGCAATGCGTTCATTAGCCAATTAGGGGTGAATCCCCCTGACGCTTCCCTTGGTGGAGGTGTGCGATTGTTGATCCAATCATCGCTGCTGAATGATGTCGTTGGAGGGGGTGGTGGATCACCTCTTCCCGATGACTCTAATGGTCCAGGATTATATTGCGCCGCGGGCGGGTCGCCAATTGGCGATACAGGTCGAGGGGTTTCGAATCTGCATCGAATGTCCCTTCTATCCATCGGATGTATTGGCACTGGATCATACGTCTGTGGATACGGATCGTCGCAGCGATATTCATCCACGGTAAAGTAAGATTCTTCATCCACTTGGCTCCGAGTAGCACGACTGCAAGTAGAAGCTGGCGAGTTACGTCGATCATCAAGGTAGTGGTCTACCTGTAGTGATACGTCACGGACACGAATCTCTTTACCTACAATATAACTATAGGCATCTGTCATCGGTTTCTTAGCTTCCCATAATCTTTGATTGTAAAAGAAATGGGCATCTCGCACTTCATCCAAGCGGCTTTGCATTTGAGTCTTCAAATGTTTCAATATGGAGCGACGGCCACGGTTATTAATCATTTCTTCAATTTCGCGACACTGTCGCTCAAGAATAACGACTAATGTGTCTCGTTCGACACGTGCTACTTCAATTGCTCTGAGTCGTTCTTCCGGTGTAAGAACTACTCGCTGGCTGGGATTCGTTGAACCACTTTGGCTGCCAACTCCAGTATCACGTCGATTTGGATGATCCGGAATACCAATATCTGGCATACTAGTTATGCTGCCGTTACGTGATCGTGATGAAGCCATGTCGGAAGGTGTCGATGATCAAAAGTGCGCAAAACAGATGAAGTGTATTATCAATCGACGGCCCTGTAAAGGTATCGACGATTGAAAACGGGCGAGACGGACGAAAAGGCACTGAACAATCGACGGCCCTCTAAAGGTATCGACGATTGAATATATGTGCGAGACGGGCGAAAATGGAATTGACAATCGACGGCCCTGTAAAGGTATCGACGATTGAAAATATACTAAACGAACGAAAAGGCAGTTATCAATCGACGGCCCTGTAAAGGTATCGACGATTGAAAAACTGAAGGACGGACGAAACGAAACGATCAATCGACGGCCCTGTAAAGGTATCGACGATTGAAAGAGTGCACAGACGAAAATGAAAGAATCAATCGACGGCCCTGTAAAGGTTTCGACGATTGAAATGTGCACGGACAAAAACGAAATGATCAATTGACGGCCCTGTAAAGGTATCGACGATTAAACATGTGTGCGCAACGGACGAAAACGAAATTAACAATCGACGGCCCTGTAAAGGTATCGACGATTGAAAATATGAAAGACGAAATCGAGATGAACAATCGACGGCCCTGTAAAGGTATCGACGATTGAACAAGTAGACGGACGAAACGAAATTAACAATCGACGGCCCTGTAAAGGTATCGACGATTGAACAAGTAGACGGACGAAACGAAATTAACAATCGACGGCCCTGTAAAGGTATCGACGATTGCTAATGTAGAAAAACGGCCGAAAACGAAAATATCAATCGACGGCCCTGTAAAGGTATCGACGATTGATATATGCACAGACGAAAATGAAAGAATCAATCGACGGCCCTATAAAGGTATCGACGATTGAAATGTGCATAAACGAAATCGAAATGAACAATCGACGGCCCTGTAAAGGTATCGACGATTGAACATGTATGATGAACACCGAAAATTACCAATCGACGGCCCTTTAAAGGTATCGACGATGTTAAATAGGACGAAAGGTGAAACTACTGACAAGAATTGACCAACCACCCTAGGTCGGACAAAACTGCCAGCAAAGAATACTTACGTCCTGTGTTGAAGTGTTCAAATGATGAGCCGGAAGACCCAGGGATGAATCGACGATGGCGAAGATGAACACGAACGATGAACTTTCCCGGTCGATGCACCAAAATGTTAGCCACCGAAAAAAGACGAAACGAAAACGAGATGTGGCTAACTCAGTGGCCAAAGGGGCCACGCTGCGATTGTATTACACGACACGAGGTTACAACACAGAAAATTTGGAGTGACAGGTTGCGACTGTCACCTCCGCGACAACGATTAAGACTGACCTCGTTGCTGCATTTCCCTCCGTCATCGACTACGGCGGAAATGCAGGCGAGGGAAAAAACAAAAGAAGGGCGCTAACGCGACAATTAGCTTTAGGTGATAATGGGGTGGCGGAAGTATGAGGGAGGGTAACTATTACAAAAAATAAAGGGTTAGTTCAGAAAAGGTCAGACAAGTTCAGACTTGTCTGCCCCTCGGCTATTACAAAACACGCACACACACACACACACACATACAGACATAGAAAAACGAAAATTAAATCATATTTAATTACTTAACGACTTCTGTCGTTAACAAATAGAAATGAACAAAAACAGGTTGCATATGCAGTATTAGGAAAAACGACTCTCCTGTCGTAAGACGGTACGTTGGGAATGCTCGTTTGATTCAAAGTTTAGCTGTTATATTAAAAGAAAACTATTCAACTCGAAACAAAAACAAGTACTGAACATTGTGCGTTTAATTCTACTGATTAATGGAATAACCGTTAAGTTAGTAAAAACAATTATAAAACTTACGAAAATACGCTGCTTATTGTAGTATTAGCACAGTGAAAGGATAAATTACCAATGTTCGAATGATTTTCTTAAATTAAGCTAGGGCTTTTAATATCAAAACCAGTTACAATTACTGATCATTGTGCGTAATATTCTAATGATTAAACAAATCCCACTCGTTTCAAATTGAAGAGTAAACATAAATAGAAATGAAAAAAAAAAACAGGTTGCATATGCAGTATTAGGAAGGACGACTCTCCTGTCGTAGGACGGTACGTTGGGAATGCCCGTTTGATTCAAAGTTTAGCTGTTATATTAAAAGAAAGCTATTCAACTAGAAACAAAAACAAGTACTGAACATTGTGCGTTTAATTCTACTGATTAATGGAATAACCGTCAAGTTAGTAAAAACAATTATAAAACTTACGAAAATACGTTACTAATTGTTGCATTAGCAATGACAATACCCTTGAAGTGAAAGGATAAATTACCAATGTTCGAATGATTTTCTTAAATTAAGCTAGGACTTTTAATATCAAAACCAGTAACAATTACTGATCATTTTGCGTAATATTCTACTGATAAATTAATCCCACTCGTTTCAAACTGAAGAGTAAACATAAATAGAAATGAACAAAAACAGGTTGCATATGCAGTATTAGGAAGGACAACTCTCCTGTCGTAAGACGGTACGTTGGGAATGCTCGTTTGATTCAAAGTTTAGCTGTTATATTAAAAGAAAACTATTCAACTCGAAACAAAAACAAGCACTGAACATTGTGCGTTTAATTCTACTGATTAATGGAATAACCGTCAAGTTAGTAAAAACAATTATAAAACTTACGAAAATACGCTGCGAATTGTAGTATTAGCAATGCCAATACCCCTGTAGTGAAAGGATAAATTACAAATGTTCGAATGATTTTCTTAAATTAAGCTAGGACTTTTAATATCAAAACCAGTAAAAATTACTGATCATTGTGCGTAATATTCTACTGATTAAACAAATCCCATTCGTTTCAAATTGAAGAGTAAACATAAATAGAAATGAACAAAAACAGGTTGCATATGCAGTATTAGGAAGGACGACTCTCCTGTCGTAGGACGGTACGTTGGGAATGCTCGTTTGATTCAAAGTTTAGCTGTTATATTAAAAGAAAACAAGTCAACTCGAAACCAAAACAAGTACTGAACTTTGTGCGTTTAATTCTACTGATGAATGGAATAACCGTCAAATTAGTAAAAACAGTTATAAAACTTACAAATCGTACCAATCGTAGTATTAGCAATGCGAATATCTCTGGAGTGAAAGGATAAATACGAATGTTCGAATGATTTTCTTAAATTAAGCTAGGGCTTTTAATATCAAAACCAGTAACAATTACTGATCCTTGTGCGTAATATTCTACTGATTAAACAAATCCCACTCGTTTCAAATTGAAGAGTAAACATAAATAGAAATGAAAAAAAAAAACAGGTTGCATATGCAGTATTAGGAAGGACGACTCTCCTGTCGTAAGACGGTACGTTGGGAATGCTCGTTTGATTCAAAGTTTAGCTTTTATATTAAAAGAAAACTATTCAACTCGAATCAAAAACAAGTACTGAACATTGTGCGTTTAATTCTACTGATTAAAGGAATAACCGTCAAGTTAGTAAAAACAATTATAAAACTTACGAAAATACGCTGCTAATTGTAGTATTAGCAATGCAAATACCCCTGTGGTGAAAGGATAAATTACCAATGTTCGAATGATTTTCTTAAATTAAGCTAGGGCTTTTAATATCAAAACCAGTAACAATTACTGATCATTGTGCGTAATATTCTACTGATTAAACAAACCCCACTCGTTTCAAATTGAAGAGTAAAATAAATAGAAATGAACAAACACAGGTTGCATATGCAGTATTAGGAAGGACGACTCTCCTGTCGTAAGACGGTATATTGGAAATGCTCGTTTGATTCAAAGTTTAGCTGTTATATTAAAAGAAGACTATTCAACTCGAAACAAAAACAAGTACTGAACATTGTGCGTTTAATTCTACTGATTAATGGAATAACCGTCAAGTTAGTAAAAACAATTATAAAACTTACGAAAATACGTTACTAATTGTTGCATTAGCAATGACAATACCCTTGAAGTTAAAGGATAAATTACCAATGTTCGAATGATTTTCTTAAATTAAGCTAGGACTTTTACTATCAAAACCAGTAACAATTACTGATCATTTTGCGTAATATTCTACTGATAAATTAATCCCACTCGTTTCAAACTGAAGAGTAAACATAAATAGAAATGAACAAAAACAGGTTGCATATGCAGTATTAGGAAGGACAACTCTCCTGTCGTAAGACGGTACGTTGGGAATGCTCGTTTGATTCAAAGTTTAGCTGTTATATTAAAAGAAAACTATTCAACTCGAAACAAAAACAAGCACTGAACATTGTGCGTTTAATTCTACTGATTAATGGAATAACCGTCAAGTTAGTAAAAACAATTATAAAACTTACGAAAATACGCTGCGAATTGTAGTATTAGCAATGCCAATACCCCTGTAGTGAAAGGATAAATTACAAATGTTCGAATGATTTTCTTAAATTAAGCTAGGACTTTTAATATCAAAACCAGTAAAAATTACTGATCATTGTGCGTAATATTCTACTGATTAAACAAATCCCATTCGTTTCAAATTGAAGAGTAAACATAAATAGAAATGAACAAAAACAGGTTGCATATGCAGTATTAGGAAGGACGACTCTCCTGTCGTAGGACGGTACGTTGGGAATGCTCGTTTGATTCAAAGTTTAGCTGTTATATTAAAAGAAAACAAGTCAACTCGAAACCAAAACAAGTACTGAACTTTGTGCGTTTAATTCTACTGATGAATGGAATAACCGTCAAATTAGTAAAAACAGTTATAAAACTTACAAATCGTACCAATCGTAGTATTAGCAATGCGAATATCTCTGGAGTGAAAGGATAAATTACGAATGTTCGAATGATTTTCTTAAATTAAGCTAGGGCTTTTAATATCAAAACCAGTAACAATTACTGATCCTTGTGCGTAATATTCTACTGATTAAACAAATCCCACTCGTTTCAAATTGAAGAGTAAACATAAATAGAAATGAAAAAAAAAACAGGTTGCATATGCAGTATTAGGAAGGACGACTCTCCTGTCGTAAGACGGTACGTTGGGAATGCTCGTTTGATTCAAAGTTTAGCTTTTATATTAAAAGAAAACTATTCAACTCGAATCAAAAACAAGTACTGAACATTGTGCGTTTAATTCTACTGATTAAAGGAATAACCGTCAAGTTAGTAAAAACAATTATAAAACTTACGAAAATACGCTGCTAATTGTAGTATTAGCAATGCAAATACCCCTGTGGTGAAAGGATAAATTACCAATGTTCGAATGATTTTCTTAAATTAAGCTAGGGCTTTTAATATCAAAACCAGTAACAATTACTGATCATTGTGCGTAATATTCTACTGATTAAACAAACCCCACTCGTTTCAAATTGAAGAGTAAAATAAATAGAAATGAACAAACACAGGTTGCATATGCAGTATTAGGAGGGACGACTCTCCTGTCGTAAGACGGTATATTGGAAATGCTCGTTTGATTCAAAGTTTAGCTGTTATATTAAAAGAAGACTATTCAACTCGAAACAAAAACAAGTACTGAACATTGTGCGTTTAATTCTACTGATTAATGGAATAACCGTCAAGTTAGTAAAAACAATTATAAAACTTACGAAAATACGTTACTAATTGTTGCATTAGCAATGACAATACCCTTGAAGTTAAAGGATAAATTACCAATGTTCGAATGATTTTCTTAAATTAAGCTAGGACTTTTACTATCAAAACCAGTAACAATTACTGATCATTTTGCGTAATATTCTACTGATAAATTAATCCCACTCGTTTCAAACTGAAGAGTAAACATAAATAGAAATGAACAAAAACAGGTTGCATATGCAGTATTAGGAAGGACAACTCTCCTGTCGTAAGACGGTACGTTGGGAATGCTCGTTTGATTCAAAGTTTAGCTGTTATATTAAAAGAAAACTATTCAACTCGAAACAAAAACAAGCACTGAACATTGTGCGTTAAATTCTACTGATTAATGGAATAACCGTCAAGTTAGTAAAAACAATTATAAAACTTACGAAAATACGCTGCTAATTGTAGTATTAGCAATGCCAATACCCCTGTAGTGAAAGGATAAATTACGAATGTTCGAATGATTTTCTTAAATTAGGCTAGGCTTTTAATATCAAAACCAGTAAAAATTACTGATCATTGTGTTGACGTGAAGGCATTTCTGCCATCTAGTGAGCAGTGCGAGTAGTATGGGAAGCGGTTCGTGTCACCGGCCTGATGGGGATAGCTCACAAGGCCACAGACGCTGAACAAGAAGAGTGATAGAGTTGTCATAGAGAACTTACTGAATAATACTTTCATATTGAGAACCGTGTGTATTCCATCATATTTGTAAGTATTATTCACAATACCTTATCTGAGCACATCCAGATTTGATGAATAAACAATTCCTCTAATTAGAGAACCTCATTCATGGTTTCAGTCGTTATCAGGTTATGGGCCCAGAGCCACGCGACTGATTTAGTAATGTCCACAATGGAACTAAACCTGTCACTCGATGCCATTAGGCACGTAAGGAAATTCGATGGAACAATGTTCCAAAATTGGAAACACTCTATGGAGATATTGTTTGAGTTTAAAGAAGTGAAAGAGATTGTGGAAGTGAGTATCATACACTACGGTGACAACTTAAAAAAAAACTCATGGCTAACGATCATATTTATCCCTCGAATCTCTCAGGGAAATGAAACCATGCCTGATGAAGTATATGAGGGTGAAGGCGATGAGAGTATCCTGACCAACCAAAATGAGATTCTACTATGGAAGAAGAAAGATTGCTTTGCTAGATTGCTAATTTTCAACAGCAACGATGAGACTAGACAGAAAGCTCTCTTCAATTGCAAAACCTCTTGTGAGATGTGGAACAGATTAACTACACAATACTTACAGAGAGCTGCAGACAACAAACACCTGCTACACAGGGAATTCATCAATCTAAGGTATCCAATCAGACCATAGGCCAAACTGTGCCTTAAATCCGTTCCATCAACAACCATCCATTCTGTATTACAGTTATGTAGACGGAGAGGATATTATGATACATGTGACAGCTCTGGAATCCATGGCAGCACAACTGAATGATTTGGGAGTTGGAATAACTGATCATGACGTCATGACCAAGATCCTTTGTAGTTTGCCATCGAGATTCGACCACTTGGTGTCCTCCTGGGACAGCATGGGAGAGAACGACAAAACGATTGAAGCACTCAGAGGCAGACTGGTCATGGAAGAAAGAAAAATAAATCTTAGAGCTGCTCAAACAGCTATCCCCACCGGAGGATCAAATCAACCTTCTACATCAGGTGGAAGCGGACCCAATGCCGCGTTCTTTGGACAAGGAAACTTTAGCACAAACACCAATGCCCCACGCCATAGCGGGAATTTTGGTCGAGGTCGAAGAGGTGGTGGTAGCCAAAGCCACGGCAGATCCAGAGAACAAATCGCAAGAGACAGCGCTAAGTGCACATATTGCGGCAAAAGCCGACATTACGCATTCGAATGCAGAATACGAATAGCAGACGAAGGAGATAAACAACCTAATGGTGGGAAGAAAGGCAACTATGCACACTCTAATGGTCCATCCAACGGCCAGAACGACTTCTCCCTCGTATCCACGGCATGTCTCAAAACAAGTGAGCCCAGAGTATTTTTTCTCGACTCTGGAGCTACGGAACACATGACCGACCAACTATCAAACTTCACCAACTTACGAAACATCGAACCTGGCACCTGGGCAATTGAAGGTATTGGAGGAACAAAACTGTTTGCTCATGGTATCGGAGACATCCTTGTAAATAGAACTGTGAACGGTGAGAAACAATCAGGAATAATCAAAGATGTACTGTACGTCCCCGGATTATCAGTCAATCTAATTTCAATTGCCTGCGTGACAGAGAATGGGTACAATGTCACATTCATCAACGACACAGCAAACGTGACTAAAGATGGCAAGATTATCATGGTCGGGACTAGAGTAGGAAAGACGCTGTATCGACTCGATATCTATACAGACCATCAGATGACAAAGAGCATGGCTGCTAGCTCGAGCACAGCATGTATAAACACTTGGCACGAAAGACTCGGACATGCCAATGGAAGAATAATAAAAAAAATGGCGACAGGGGAAGCAGTTACAGGAATGTCCATCTCACCAAACAGCAAAAATCTCAACGAGTGCTGCCATGGTTGCAACGTTGGAAAAATGCATAAGCTTCCATTTACCATGAGTCTAAGCAAGACCCATCGAGTTGGCGAACTAATTCACTCCGATTTAGTAGGGCCAATGCAAGTCGCCTCACCAAACGGTGCAAGATATTACGCACTTTTCAAAGATGATTTCAGTCAATATAAAGCTGTGCATTTCTTAAAACTCAAATCAGAGACCAGCGAATCTTTCAAAGCTTTCGCCCTGAAACTATTCACCGAAACTGGAAAAAGAATAAAGACACTGAGATCCGACAACGGTGGGGAGTATATCGGTCAAGACTTCAAAAACTGGATGGCAGCAAATGGAATCAACCAACAGACAAGTGCATCCTACACCCCAGAACAGAATGGCAAAGCAGAAAGAGACCATCGCACAACAGTAGAGGCCGCTAGAAGTCAGATACACGCAAAAGAATTGCCACTAAAACTGTGGGCAGAAGCTGTTAATCATTCCGTGTACACCTTAAACAGAACTGTATCGGAAAAGAAAAACGTCACACCATTTGAACTATGGCATGGTAAGAAACCCGATATATCAAATCTACGAGTTTTTGGATCACCCGCTTACGTTTTAATACCAGATGAAGAGAGACAAAAACTCGATCCTAAAGCCATCAGAGGCCTGTACGTTGGCGAATGTGAAATCAAAAGGCCAGCCGTATATTCATCGAATCAACTGGAAGAACTATTGTCAGCCGCCATGTAAAAGTATACGAAAATTCCCAGGTTAGCGAGCAAACAACTGATACCAACACTCAGACAGCTATCGAATCAAATGAGAATGACAATCGCAATCGTCTGGATACTAACAGTACCCAACCTTCGCATTATATTTCTAACCAAAACATCAGTACTGAGAACAAAACAACCAATAGAAAGAGAAAAGAACCCACTGAACCCGTCAGAAAGTCTAAAAGAGGTCTTATCCCAAGGAAACAGTGGCCCATGGATGCAGTGAAAGCAATTTCTACTACAACACCATCATTATGCCGGTCAACAAATTTAGCTGTACAAGCGCATAGCTTCATATTCTACGAACCAAAAAGTTACAAAGAAGCCATACAGTCAACAGAAGGCGATCTATGGAAAATTGCAACTGACGATGAAATAAGATCACACCACAAAAACAATACCTGGACACTCATGCCGTTGCCCCCAGGACGGAATTGCATTCCCAGTGGTTGGAGTTTCAAGATAAAAACGGGAAAAGACGGACTACCTAAGAGAAGAAAGGCACGTTTTTTCGCGAAAGGATACCGCCAAGTTAAGGGCTTCGATTATCAAGAAACATTCGCACCAGTCGTACGATACGACTCTTTACGAGTCGTAATTGCAATTGCAGCCAAACATGATCTAGAACTAATTCAACTAGACGTGAAAACAGCAGTTCTCTATGGAGAAGTCGACGAAGAATTATACATTTCACAGCCAGAAGGCTACATCACTGCTGGACGTGAAAACGAAGTATGCAAGTTAAACAAATCGATTTATGGCATACGTCAAGCATCTCGCATTTGGAACCAAAAACTTCACTCTGCCCTCCTATCTTACGGACTGATTCAAAGCTCAGCCGACCCCTGCATTTATTTCAAAAATGAGGGGAAGACAATCATCATAATCGCCATCTGGGTCGATGATGGTCTTGTAGCTGGTAGCAACAAAGAAATCATAAACAAAATCATGGCGTTCCTCAACAAAAATTTTGAAATGTCTGCTGGACCTGCGGATCACTTTGTTGGACTCGTCATTTCACGCGATCGACGCAACAAAAGAATTTCCCTGTCGGCACCACAGTACATAGACAAAATTCTTTCAAAATTCAACATGACTAACTGCCACCCTGTTGCCATTCCGGCCGATAAAGGAGGACCCCGTTTGTCTAAAACAATGTCCCCATCAAACCAGGAAGAAAAAGATGCAATGGCTTGTATACCCTATCGCGAAGCAGTGGGGAGCATCATGTATGCGGCAATCACGGCGAGACCTGATATTGCTTTCATCGCAGCACAGCTTGCACAACACTGTGAAAATCCCGGACTGAGTCACTGGAAGGCGGCCAAACGTGTATTGAAATATCTCGCCGGTACGCGGGAACATGGACTCTGCTTCGGCGATAGCGATTCAACCCTAACTCTTACTGGATACTCAGACGCTGACTACGCAGGCGATCCAGACTCTAGGCGATCCACCTCAGGATTCGTCTTTACGCTAAATGGAGCCGCTGTTACCTGGTCCAGCCGGCGGCAACCAATCGTTGCGCTTTCAACTATGGAATCAGAATACATTGCTGCCAGTGATTCATGCAGAGAGGCAATATGGCTGCGCCGGATTATTGGTGAGTTAGATAAATCTCAAGAAACCGCAACACCGCTGCTATGCGACAACGAGAGCGCAATCTCATTGGCGCAAAATCCCGAAGCTCACAAGAGATCCAAACACATAGACGTGCGGTACCACTTCATCAGGGAGCAAGTGGCAAAGAAGGTTATTGATGTTTCGTATGTCAACACCAAAGATCAACTAGCCGACATCCTGACAAAAGCGTTGGACTTCGAAAGTCAGACAAAAATTATGGATGAGCTGGGAGTCAGGAAGATTCCAGAGAATGTGGAGTGAAACATCAATTTAATAATTTGGTGCTCAGAGTCGTAAGAAGTTTTGTATGGCGGCATCTATCCTCTCGTGTCTCGTATTACTTTGTTCATTGATTGATTCTGTCTATATGTCTCTATTGTCTTTACCGATGGCGAATTGAGGGGAAGTGTTGACGTGAAGGCATTTCTGCCATCTAGTGAGCAGTGCGAGTAGTATGGGAAGCGGTTCGTGTCACCGGCCTGATGGGGATAGCTCACAAGGCCACAGACGCTGAACAAGAAGAGTGATAGAGTTGTCATAGAGAACTTACTGAATAATACTTTCATATTGAGAACCGTGTGTATTCCATCATATTTGTAAGTATTATTCACAATACCTTATCTGAGCACATCCAGATTTGATGAATAAACAATTCCTCTAATTAGAGAACCTCATTCATGGTTTCAGTCGTTATCACATTGTGCGTAATATTCTACTGATTAAACAAATCCCATTCGTTTCAAATTGAAGAGTAAACATAAATAGAAATGAACAAAAACAGGTTGCATATGCAGTATTAGGAAGGACAACTCGGCTGTCGTAAAACGGTACGTTGGGAACGCTCGTTTGATTCAAAGTTTAGCTGTTATATTAAAAGAAAACTATTCAACTCGAAACAAAAACAAGCACTGAAGCAAGTAAAAACAATTAAAAAACTTACGAAAATACGTTGCTAATTATTGTATTAGCAATGCCAATACCCTTGAAATGAAAGGATAAATTACCAATGTTCGAATTATTTTCTTAAATTAAGCTAGGACTTTTAATATCAAAACCAGTAACAATTACTGATCATTTTGCGTAATATTCTACTGATAAATTAATGCCACTCGTTTCAAACTGAAGAGTAAACGTAAAAAGAAATGAACAAAAACAGGTGGCATATGCAGTATTAGGATGGACGACTCTCCTGTCGTAAGACGGTACGTTGGGAATGCTCGTTTGATTCAAAGTTTAGCTGTTATATTAAAAGAAAACTATTCAACTCGAAACAAAAACAAGTACTGAACATTGTGCGTTTAATTCTACTGATTAATGGAATAACCGTCAAGTTAGTAAAAACAATTTTTAAACTTACGAAAATTGTTAGCGTTTCGACGCCCCCAAAAAAGGTCAATTTCGCTGACCAAGCGAAACCCGATCTGGAGGAGAGTTAGGATCTAGACACCAGCTCATTTATCTCTGCACTCGATCGCTTCTAAAATCGACATGGTGTTCCGGCTTCGTTCCATAGCGACAACGGAACGAAATTTGTCGGTGCTCAAAGGGAGTTAGCTGAATGCCTCCAAAACGTGAACCAACATGCCATCCTCAAACACCTTGGTCGTCAGCCAACAAATTGGTATTTAAATCCACCAGCCGCTCCACATTTCGGTGGTGCGTGGGAACGAATGGTTCGCTCCGCCAAAACAGCGTTAGGATCTGTTCTTGGCAAACAACGACTCACCGATGAAATTCTCCTCACGGCTCTGACACATATCGAAAATGTGCTCAATAGCCGTAAACTTACAGCCCCCAGCGATGATCCCTCCGATCCGGAAAGCCTGACACCGAATCATCTACTCCTTGGCCGCGCAAATCCAAATGTCCCGCCAGATGTCTTTGCAGAAACGGACTTATCCGCCAAAGAACGATGGCGAATATCGCAAGCCCTTACAGACCAGTTTTGGCGTCGTTGGATGAAAGAAATAGTGCCTAGCCTAATGGAGCGCGAAAAATGGTATCAGGATCAGCCGAATCTCGAAGTCGGTGACATTGTCGTCATCATAAACCCGTCTACCCCCGTGGTGTTTGGCCAACTGGCCGAATCATTCAAGTTGCATGTCGCCGGAAAGGATGGAATCGTCCGGTCAGCTCACATCCAAACCAACGGAACAGAACGTCATCGTCCAGTCCACGAACTTCTCTTAATCGAATCTGTCAACGTCAGAGAAAGTGCGATTGACGTAGCAAATCGCAGGGCCGGCGATTTTGGCGTTTCGACGCCCCAAAAAAAGGTAAATTTCGCTGACCAAGCAAAACCCGATCTGGCAACGTCTGGATCGGAGTTTGGGAAATTGGTAACGAAGGGCGGGGCTTAGGGCGACCTAAGCCCAAACGATCGACCAGTTGCCTAGAAGACACACGTTTCTCGCTCCCAACGTCTCGCAAATTTCGTTCCCCTTTTTGTTTCTCGTTTAAACTCAAGTGAAAATTGAGTTTGTGTCTCGATACTGGCAGGCAACCAGTATCTCAATTTCTTCCCTCGACTTGTGAAACAGTGGCCCTAAATTCTGTTATCCTTCTTTGAAATCTGGTCAGAACGATTGGCAAACGTGCTCACCACGCTGTCGGCTCGTTATCGCAAAGTATCTAAAACCTGAGGAGCACGATTGACAAACGTGCTCATAGCAGGTTGTGCTGTTGTCTCGTTCATAGAAAGCTATCCTGAGGATCACGATTGGCAAACGTGGTCATAGCAGGTTACGCTGTCGTCTCGTTATCGCAAAGCATCTTGAGGAATAAGATTGACAAACTTATTCACGGCAAGACTTTGAACGCCATCGTATCTGAAACTAAGTCTCGCAACCATTCTTTGAGACCTGAAGAGCACGATTGGCAAACGTGCTCATCACGCTGTCGTTTCGTTATCGCAAAGTATCTTGAAGAATAAGATTGGCAAACTTATTCACGGCAAGACTTTGACCATCCAAATATCTACCCTGTATGAGGTAACCCCCATTTTTGGTTTGTTAATTGAAAACTCGATGCACGTATCAAAACGTGTTCATCGCAGTCTCTCCACCCCCAACGCTCAAATTGTTTTTCTGATTGCAAATAAAGTGCATTAATCCCTCGGCCTTTCTTTTATCTCGTGCGTAAGGCAACAAAAATACGCTGCTAATTGTGGTATTAGCAATGCCAATACCCCTGTAGTGAAAGGATAAATTACGAATGTTCGAATGATTTTCTTAAATAAAGCTAGGGCTTTAAATATCAAAACCAGTAACAATTACTGATCATTTTGCGTAATATTCTACTGATTAAACATATCCCACTCGTTTAAAATTGAAGAGTAAACAGAAATAGAAATGAACAAAAACAGGTTGCATATGCAGTATTAGGAAGGACGACTCTCCTGTCGTAAGACGGTACGTTGGGAATGCTCGTTTGATTCAAAGTTTAGCTGTTATATTAAAAGAAAACTATTCAACTAGAAACATAAACAAGTACTGAACATTGTGCGTTTAATTCTACTGATTAATGGAATAACCGTCAAGTTAGTAAAAACAATTATAAAACTTACGAAAATACGCTGCTAATTGTTGTATTAGCAATGCCAATACCCTTGAAGTGAAAGGATAAATTACCAATGTTCGAATTATTTTCTTAAATTAAGCTAGGACTTTTAATATCAAAACCAGTAACAATTACTGATCATTTTGCGTAATATTCTACTGATAAATTAATGCCACTCGTTTCAAATTGAAGAGTAAACATAAATAGAAATGAACAAAAACAGGTTGCATATGCAGTATTAGGAAGGACGACTCTCCTGTCGTAAGACGGTACGTTGGGAATGCTCGTTTGATTCAAAGTTTAGCTGTTATATTAAAAGAAAACTATTAAACTCGAAACAAAAACAAGTACTGAACATTGTGCGTTTAATTCTACTGATTTATGGAATAATCGTCAAATTAGTAAAAACAATTATAAAACATAAAAAAATACGCTGCCAATTGTAGTATTAGCAATGCCAATACCCCCGTAGTGAAAGGATAAATTACGAATGTAAGAATGATTTTCTTAAATTAAGCTAGTAATATCATAACCAGTAACAATTACTGATCATTGTGCGTAATATTCTACTGATTAAATTAATCCCACTCGTTTCAAACTGAAGAGTAAACATAAATAGAAATGAACAAAAACAGGTTGCATATGCAGTATTAGGAAGGACGACTCTTCTGTCGTAAGACGGTACGTTGGGAATGCTCGTTTGATTCAAAGTTTAGCTGTTATATTAAAAGAAAACTATTCAACTCGAAACAAAAACAAGTACTGAACATTGTGCGTTTAATTCTACTGATTAATTGAATAACCGTCAAGTTAGTAAAAACAATTATAAAACTTACAAAAATGCGCTGCCAATTGTAGTATTAGCAATGCAAATAACGCCGTAGTGAAAGGATAAATTACGAATGTAAGAATGATTTTCTTAAATTAAGCTAGGACTTTTAATATCATAACCAGCAACAATTACTGAACATCGTGCGTAATATTCTACTGATTAAATTAATCCCACTCAATTCAAACTGAAGAGTAAACATAAATAGAAATGAACAAAAACAGGTTGCATGTGCAGTATTAGGAGGGCCGATTCTCCTGTCGTAAGACGGTGCGTTGGGAATGCTCGTTTGATTCAAAGTTTAGCTGTTATATTAAAAGAAAACTATTCAACTAGAAACAAAAACAAGTACTGAACATTGTGCGTTTAATTCTACTGATTAATGGAATAACCGTCAAGTTAGTAAAAACAATAATAAAACTTACAAAAATACGCTGCCAATTTTAGTATTAGCAATGCCAACACCCCTGTAGTGGAAGGATACATTACGGATGTAAGAATGATTTTCTGAAATTAAGCTAGTAATATCATAACCAGTAACAATTACTGATCATTGTGCGTAATATTCTACTGATTAAATTAATCCCACTCGTTTCAAATTGAAGAGTAAACATAAATAGAAATGAACAAAAACAGGTTACATGTGCTGTATTAGGAAGGACGACTTTCCTGCCGTAAGACGTTGGGAATGCTCGTTTGATTCAAAGTTTAGCTGTTATATTAAAAGAAAACTATTCAACTCGAAACAAAAACAAGTACCGAACATTGTGCGTTTAATTCTACTGATTAATGGAATAACCGTCAAGTTAGTAAAAACAATTATAAAACTTACGAAAATACGCTGCTAATTGTTGTATTAGCAATGCCAATACCCTTGAAGTGAAAGGATAAATTACCAATGTTCGAATGATTTTCTTAAATTAAGCTAGGACTTTTAATATCAAAACCAGTAACAATTACTGATCATTTTGCGTAATATTCTACTGATAAATTAATCCCACTCGTTTCAAACTGAAGAGTAAACATAAATAGAAATGAACAAAAACAGGTTGCATATGCAGTATTAGGAAGGACGACTTTCCTGTCGTAAGACGGTACGTTGGGAATGCTCGTTTGATTCAAAGTTTAGCTGTTATATTAAAAGAAAACTATTCAACTAGAAACAAAAACAAGTACTGAACATTGTGCGTTTAATTCTACTGATTAATTGAATAACCGTCAAGTTAGCAAAAACAATTATAAAACTTACAAAAACACGCTGCCAATTGTAGTATTAGCAATGCAAATAACGCCGTAGTGAAAGGATAAATTACGAATGTAAGAATGATTTTCTTAAATTAAGCTAGGACTTTTAATATCATAACCAGCAACAATTACTGATCATTGTGCGTAATATTCTACTGATTAAATAAATCCCATTCGTTTTGAAATTGAAGAGTGTAGATAAATAGAAATGAACAAAATCAGGTTGCATATGCAGTATTAGGAAAGACGACTCGCTTGTCGTAAGATGGTACGTTGTAAATGCTCGTTTGATTCAAAGTTTAGCTGTTATATTAAAAGAAAACTATTCAACTCGAAACAAAAACAAGTACTGAACATTGTGCGTTTATTTCTACTGATTAATGAAATAACCGTCAAGTTAGTAAAAACAATTATAAAACTTACGAAAATACGCTGCTAATTGTTGTATTAGCAATGCCAATACCCTTGATCTGAAAGGATAAATTACCAATGTTCGAATGATTTTCTTAAATTAAGCCAGGGCTTTTAAGATCAAAACCAGTAACAATTACTGATCATTGTGGGTAATATTCTACTGATTAAACAAATCCCACTCGTTTCAAATTGAAGAGTAAACATAAATAGAAATGAACAAAAACAGGTTGCATATGCAGAATTAGGAAGGACGACTCTCCTGTCGTAAGACGGTACGTTGGGAATGCTCGTTTGATTCAAAGTTTAGCTGTTATATTAAAAGAAAACTATACAACTCGAAACAAAAGCAAGTACTGAACATTGTGCGTTTAATTCTACTGATTAATGGAATAACCGTCAAGTTAGTAAAAACAATTATAAAACTTACAAAAATACGCTTCCAATTTTAGTATTAGCAATGCCAATACCCCTGTAGTGAAAGAATAAATAACGAATGTTCGAATGATTTTCTTAAATTAAGCTAGGACTTTTAATATCAAAATCAGTAACAATTGCTGATCATTGTGCGTAATATTCTACTGATTAAATTAATCTCACTCGTTTCAAATTGAAGAGTAAACATAATAGAAATGAACAAAAACAGGTTGCATATGCAGTAGTAGGAAGGACGACTTTCCTGCCGTAAGACGGTACGTTGGGAATGCTCGTTTGATTCAAAGTTTAGCTGTTATATTAAAAGAAAACTATTCAACTCGAAACAAAAACAAGTACTGAGGTAGAGCAGATAGGCGATTTCGATCAGACCGTTGAAGACCTCAGAAATCAGATTGAATTATTAAACAAAACAGTAGTCTATCTGCAACAAGAAAATCAAAAACTAAGCAACAAAATCAACATGGGTGTAACGCATGACGAAGACAGCACAACCAGAGCACCTCAGCAATGGAGAGGTAGCACACCACCACAAGCAATCCCACCTACAGCGTCTACAAGCCAAGGACTTCCACCGCAATTCCCCAATACAAATCCCAAGGCCCACGTTACCGAACCTGACGAAGAAGAGGCCATCAAGAAAATGACAAAATTCGTTACAAGCCCAATCGTAAAGGCAATAGGAGATCTATTTTCTAGAGAAGATAAAAAAGAAATCCCAACCTACAAAGGGTAAAGTACAGACAAGTTGATAACCGAATGGTTAAAAGGAGCTGAGCATGTTGCACGAAATAACGATTGGAACGACGACCAGAAAATACGATTCTTTTCGGACCGATTGAAAGGTGAAGCTTTCGAATGGCACGAAAATTACGCCGAAGAAGGAGACAACCTCAACTACCCAGACTGGAAAGAAGCTATTATTGCAAGATTTCAAGACAAAGTAGACTTAGCAACATTGGAAAATAAGTTATCAAAGTTAAAACAAAAACCAGAAGAAAACTGTAGGGCATTTGTGTCTCGACTAAACAACCTTCATGATACCATAGAAGGAAAAGAAGAAAAATCTGACCATAGCCAGACTATCGTTGAAGGTCAGTTGCTGAATAAGTTAAGGAAAGTACGAGACAAAAGAAAGAAAAAGGTGCGTTTGCGAGGACTACTACCTAAGTACAGAAAGGAACTCTTCCTACGAATGCCCGACGACCCAGAAGACTTTGACGCATTATGTAAACAACTTTTCCTTTCCGAAAAGATTTTGCATACAAAGGAAGAAACCGAAGACGATGATATGTCTGCTGTTATAGCAGGAAAAACTAAACATCAAGACGAAAAATTTCAGCTGCTCGAACCAAAATTGACCGAATCCCTGACAGAACTAAAAATGTCTAATACCAAATGTGGATCCTCACAGGACAAGCTAACCATAGCTGCAGTTGATCAAAACGATAGAAGAAGATCAAATTCACGGGATTCACGAGTAAGATTCGCTTCAAGCCGAGAACCCAGTCGGGAGCAGAGTGCCAGCAGGAACAGAGACAACAGCCCCTATCGGAGAAACTACAATACTCCAGAACAACGACACCAAAATTCTTCTGAACAACAGGACTACAGGCCTCCAGAAAGACAGGATTATACTCCTGCAGGATATATACAACCAAGGTACCCTTCTGATCAGCGAAAACCATATAGAAGTAGTTATCCAACGAGACAAGGGGATTACAACGGACCAAGTTTCCCAGTAAATAGCTACGGACAACAAGGCCCTTATAACTACCATCAACCACAACAATCTCATCTAGTCCACAACCCTAGAGGATTTGAAAGAAGAGTTATAACTTGTTACAAGTGCAATAGAAAAGGACACATAGCAAGAGAATGTTGGACGGATTTGGCACGTGTCAACAGCCAGGGCCCTCGTTAGCTGCGCAAAACATTCAATCTAATACGCTACCCAATCTAATTCGTATACCCATCAAAATTTTTAACAAAGAAATCCGTGCTTTAGTAGACACTGGCGCCGCAGCTAGTTTAGTATCCAATGAAATTTTCAATACTTTAGAAAATAGGGATTACATAAAGAGGAAGAGTAGTATAGATTCCCCAATTTTTAGAACGGTGTCAGGACAAGTACTAAAATCAATAGGGAAATTTGAATTTACTATAAGGATTACCAATAACCATATGATTAATCATTATTTTTATGTTATGAAAGATCTAAATGAAGAATGTATCCTAGGATTAGATTTTCTAACCAACAATAACGTAAAAATTAACACCAGAAATCGGCAAATATGCTACGATTGTCACGGAGTAGAACATTGTTTTAGGGAAACTACTTTACCAATCTATAGCGTTACATTTAGTAAAGTGGGTATCCATATTCCCATCATCCCAATTGATGATAAAAAAGAAGAATTAACATTAGAAGATTATCGAAATTTAGAATCGTTTTCCCAAAAAGATTTTAACACACATTCCGAAAAAACTTGTGACCTCGTTGAAAACCAAATACCCAATGTATCAAGTGAGGTAAAAATATAAATTGAGATTCTACTTAAAAAACACGCCGAACTATTCGCGGATAAGGAATCCGATTTAGGACTAGCAACAAGTGTGAAACATCACATTAACACAGGACATCACGCCCCAATTAATCAGAGAATGCGAAGAACACCAGAAGCTCTAAAATTAGATGTTAAAACTAAAATTGAGGTAATGTTAAGTAACAAAATTATTCGAGAAAGTCACAGCCCATTTTCAGCGGCCATCGTAATGGTCCCGAAAAAGGATGGGGAAATGCGTATGTGCATCGACTACAGAGCTTTAAACAAAATTACTGTAAAAGATAAATACCCTCTCCCTAGAATAGATGATACCATTGACGCTTTGTGTGGAGCAGTCTATTTCTCAACATTGGATTTGCTAAGCGGATACTGGCAAATAGAGATAGAAGAAAACGATAAGCATTAAACAGCTTTTGTCTGCGAGTTTGGGCAATACGAATTTAATCGCATGCCATTTGGTTTAACAAATGCACCAAGTACTTTCCAGAGAGCAATGAATAACATCTTGAAAACGGTATTGTACAAATTCGCATTGGTCTATCTCGACGACATTATAATATTCAGTAAATCAATCACTGAACATGTGACACATTTAGAAACAGTTTTTAAACTGTTAAAACAAGCAGGTTTAAAATTAAAAAGAAAAAAGTGTGAGTTTTTCAAGGAAGAATTAGACTACCTAGGATATATCGTTTCAAGAAAAGGGATAACACCAAACAAGAAGAAGTTAGAAGCAATCATTAAATACCCAGCCCCCAAAAACGTTATAGAACTGAGTTCATTTTTAGGACTAGCTAGCTACTACAGAAAATTCATACGGGCTTTTGCTGATAAAGCCCATCCACTAACTGCGCTCACTAAAAAGTCGGCGGAATGGAAATGGGGGGAGGAACAAAGGGACGCCTTTGACTGTATAAAGAACTGTCTCATTACTAGACCTATTCTAGGCTATCCAAATTTTTCGCGCGAATTTATCTTCTATACGGATGCCTCAGGATACGGAATAGGAGCGGTCTTGGCACAAGTACAGACTCCACCTCAATCAGCGGATTTTGCGGAGTCCGACGAACAGGAACTTCGTGAATCGGACGGCGTAGAAGTCGTCATCGCGTATACCTCTAAACATCTGAACGACCGCGAGGCCAAGTGGTCAACCACAGAGAAAGAGGCATATGCCATCATCCACGCTATCGAAGTCTTTAGAACGTACTTATACGGACGTAGGTTTACCGTCTACACAGACCACCGACCTTTGGAATGGTTAATGAGTAAAACAGAACCAGCAGGAAGATTAGCCAGATGGGCACTGAAAATACAAGAATTTGACATCGTAATTGGGTATCGGCCAGGAAAGTCACACCAAAGTGCTGACACTCTTAGTCGTACACCAATAGTGCCAGTAGCAAAAATAGAAACAAGGTCAACAAACGCGAAAACAAAAACGGAAGTAAAGTACGGAAAGACGAAAGAAGAACAAAACAAAGCCTGTACAGAAAACATGGTAATAGATAGGTGGATTAACCATCAAAACGAAGACGAGTATTGTGGAAAAATAATTAGAGAATTAGAAACAGGAAACCCACGTGAAGATATTAGAAGAGAATTTGCGATTAGTAGTAGCGGAATTTTAATAGATTCACAATGCAGGAGAGTAGTACCGAAAAGTATGGTACGTGAATTACTCGAAGTTAACCACGATTCGCTATTAGCAGGACATCTAGGAATACAAAAAACGATAGATAGGATCCTAAGACAGTATACATGGCCGAATTTAGACGCCTCCGTTAAAGAGTATGTTAAGAGCTGTTTAATTTGTAGCAGGAGAAAAGCAATAGGAGGAAACAGAGCACCTTCCCCTACCTCCAGTCGAAGGAGTGTGGGAGAGAATTGCAATGGATGTAGTAGGGCCAGTTCAAGAAAGCGCTAAGGGATATAGGTATATTTTAGTTCTTTCTGACTATGCCAGTCGATTCGTCTTTACATATCCAATGAGAAACCAGACAGCCCAAACAATAGCTAAGGTATTGGTTAACAAAATATTTACTAAGTATGGCCCTCCAGAAGTAGTACTAACAGATCAGGGTACTAACTTCCTATCCAGTTTGATAGAAGAAGTGTGTAAATTATTCAAGATCCGGCGTATAAGAACAACAGCGTACCATCCCCAAACTGATGGACTGGTAGAGAGATTCAATCGCACTCTCTGCGACATGCTCGCTTGCTACGTCGCAGATGAGCCAGAAAAATGGGATAAATATATACCCTTTGTGACCTTCGCCTACAACACAGCTAAACAAGCTTCAATCAGAGAAACACCATTCTACCTGTTTTTTGGGCGAGAGCCGATAATACCCAACGAAATCAAGATCAACAGAAGATATGAAACGTACGAAGATACTAGCATGATGTATTCACATCAGTGGGAAAAAGCCCAAAAATTGGCAAGAGAACATCTCTTCAAAGCAGCAACAAGACAGAAAAAATATTACGACAACAACACGAAAATGGTGAAATACAACGTTGGCGACTACGTCTTGCTGAAAGCACCACCAACAGCAGGAAAATTCATACTACGATGGAATGGACCATTCCAAGTGACTCGCAGTTATTCAGACGTTAACTACGAGACTCAACATGTAGAAAATAAAAAACTAAAATCTATTGTGCACGCAAATCGCCTAAAACTCTATACACAGAGGAAAGAAGAAACAACGAAAAAAGAAATAACTAATAACCCAACAACCGTACCAAAAAAATTTGAACAGACTGCTGCTCATCAATTCCAAAAACGTCGCCCGGGGAGACCGAAGAAACAAGATTCGAACGTCAAAATAAGCACACATGGAACATCCCTAGAAGAAACAACCAATAACTTACTGCACGCCACTCAGGACCGAAAATCCGCATCACAACCAATAAGAACCCAACCTTTCCACGATGAAAGAACGACAACCTACAACTTACGAAGTCGTAATTTCAGACTACGTTACTAAATCTCGCATTTTTCCACAGATGGATGCAACTCCTTATCTGCAAAAGTCGCTTTCGTCAATTCAAACAATTCTACTAAAACTTTGCTTACTTCAATATATCAACCCAACTCATCCTATCTACGCTACGGTTTGTGATTGCAATAAGGTATAAATTCGAGGAATTTTGGATCTGGAATCCCCATATTACTGCAACAATGACGCAATGGAAAAACAGCACTCAACAAGAATACCGACATCTTACACCTTAATCACCAACCAAAAGCCAGCAGCGACCTGGAAAGGATGGACATCCCGCCAGTGGACAAAGACAAAGAAAATAACGGGATCTTTCTGGATTGGGTCTTTTGACACCATATATTCCCAAGAAACAAAACTGATTACACCATTAGAATGTTGGCGAATGGTGAATGATAAAAAGTGTGGCGAAAATAACACGCAGACAGGACCAACAAGCATCAGCTTCACCGCAACACCCACAGGTGAAGGAAAATGGTATGCCATAAAAGAATACCATACCCTCAACTGCATTGCGGAACAGATAACACTTCGCCAAGAAAGACCTGACCAACCAATCGAGAGCCCTTTTGGACTACTAAATACAACTCAACAGGAAGGACAATACTTCATCAATCAAAACGTCATCGTATGGGGTGAAAGGACGACGAACCACTCATAGTCTCAAACACTATTAAAAGGAAAAGGTTACCTGGAGATCCCTCGTGCACCGGAAATCAACAACTCCAGTCGTCTATACGATGATATTCGACAAATAGAAATTTCTTTCTTAAACAAACCTGATAAAGACGTAGCGGCAACCGGATTTAAAGTAACAGGGATACCTCCGACGTACCTCACATTTCCTGCAGAAACAACAAAGATATTGTATGAAACATTCAAAGCCACAATCAACATTTGCCTCAAGAATAACAACCTCATTACGTCAGTTTGTGTAGAATACAGAGATCTACATAAATCTAGACCACAACGTTCTCTTCTTCAAGAAGTGCAGTTCTTGTTTAATACTCCCATCGAGGACGAGCAACTTGGAATTAGACTCTACAGCATATCCTATGCCTGGGGAACTATTCGATTGGTACACAAGAAAGCAAAAGTTATCTACGAAGAAGGAAAAATATCACAAAAGAATGCAACACTCTACATCTCTTACCAACCTGGAAGCAGCAACTCACTAACCACATACCCACAATTATCAGCAGACGAGGTATTACCATCAGGAACGAAATTCGAGTATATCGTTGATCACACAATAAGAATACAAAATTCCAACATCTGTATTACGGAAACAACAAATAATCATGTATTCGCAGCCACTTGTTCGGAAGACTCGACCAAATGGATACTTAAAAAATACAACTTCTATATAATTTCACAAGAGTCAGAAATGTGTCTAACCTTAGTGAGTGATGAGATTCTGAAACTACAACAATGTTCTATGGAAGAGGAATCATTAAGGAACCAGCAGTGGTATTTCCAGACAATAAACACCAATCCGAAAATTGTGGAAAACTTCCCGGACATAACACTTCAAGAGATTCGAGAAGTAAAACTGGAGCAAAGAAAAACAATAACGACTACAATAAACTCACCCATTTTTGGTGGAATCCTAAAAACGAATCACGGCACCGGAAATATCATCTGGGATATGATTGCATGGGGATTACTAAAGAATGGACAACACCCGAATGAAAAATGTGTAACGCACCATGGGCTGGATAAACCACTCACTCTGGAAGATTGCGACACAGATTGGACGAAATGCCAAGAAGAGTTAAAAGAATACATCACGAGTAACGATCCTTTGGTGAAAACACAAGTATCCGTAGGAAACTGTAGCAGAGCAAACGAGAAAGGCCAAGCGTTCGAATATACATCCGATTTCACCATAAGACCATTCAACACTAACAACTGCATCAAAGCAAACACAACTATGCTTGTTCTCCAAAAGTGTGCCAACACAAGTTCGATTTGAGGAACTTTCGAACATACAGGACAGCTCATGGCAACAGATAGAACTGGACTACACTCACCAGCGTCAGACAGAAAGTGTCTTACATTAAAAGTAGGACGTCTGAGTCTTGGACATTGTCGTGGAGCAACTAGCATAAAACAACAGTTTAGTTTCGAATATTGGAATCCACACCAAGTAAGGACACTCTCAGCAGCAGCTATTATGGCGTTGAGTGCTCAACAACCGTTGGATGGAAAGCAACTGCCATCCATTCCACCACTACTAAAACGAGAAGAGAAATTGAACAACGAAACGAGGTCCACTACAGCCTTAACAAATTCGAGTACAACAACAACAGAAAAAAACTACTACAAAATTAACTTCGACAACTATAAAAACGACGTTGTCAACAACTACTAAACCGACCACTACATCTACAAAGCCCACTTCTACAACCACAAAATTGTCAACTACAAAGCCAACAATACCAACAACAAAATCTACAACAACTGCAAAGCAAACAACAACAACTAGACCAACGACTACGACGACTAGAGCAACAACAACAACTAGACCAACGACGACAACAACCAGAGCCACAACTACGACCACGAAAGCAACAACGACGACGAGACCTACATCAACTACAACATCGAAGCCTATAATAACTCCTAAATTTGAAACTCCAAAAAATACAACGACCTCAAAATTCGAACAACGACGACAGCCGCAACAACAATTCAATCAACAAGTAAAACAAGTGAAGAAGTAATTCAAATAAATCAAAATCCTACAGAAGAAATAGGCTTCGAAATCATTGAGGACAATGAGCATCCAATTCAACAAGAAAAACCAGAGGCAGCATCCCTAACGCTAGAAAAAGTGCCGGAAGAACCAACACAAGAAATATCTCAAACAAAAGAGAAAAATGAAGAGAATGGCTTACCTAAAAACATAAATGAATTCGAAGAGAAAGTCACATTTCAAATCAATAAGCTACACGAACAGTATAAAATAAGGATTGAAACGGAACACGAAAACAAGCTCGCGAAAGAAATTCGAGATGTGTATTGCCAACTTTCTACAATAAAGAGAAATCAAGCAGTAATTTTGGCTCAAGGTAACGGCATTCTCGCCGCGTCGACTATTGGACTGCCGATTTGCTCGAGGCTACAAGGCTCCGGCCAAGCATTATCGCTACAACAATGTGAGGCAAAACGAATTTTTGTCTCTGCAAAAGAAACCAAATGTGGATATCAACCATTTTTTACATATGAAGATAAAAACTGCACAATTGGAATAGATGGATGGTCCATTCATCCTTATTCTGATTGTTTCTGGAAATCACAATTAATAAACTTAAATGGGTCCCCACATACTTGGGAACACAATTCAACTAGTGGAGACTGGATAAAACAAAAGGCAAATATCCACATGCCTAATTTGGACCTAATCGCAGAATTTGAAGAATTGCATCTAAATGACTTCGACTACGGACTGAAAAGTCATCCAGCACACGAAACAATGGAGATGGAACAGCTAAATATATTGAATGACATCGTGGGCAGAATGCAAGAAACCCAAGCAAACTCGGTATCCGACATTATTATGTCAGAAAAACAGTATAACCAAATAGGAACCATGTTTTCATGGTTCGACACCCTAAAAATTCTCAGCCTTTCTATAATTGGATTCATTGCTTTATTAATATGCCTGCGCATATTCATCATTTGCAATCCATTTACAAAGATTAAAGAAAAATTCGAACAAACAAGAAGATTACGAAGATACGGAATAAATATGGAAGAAGCACACGAGTTAACATCGATGATTACAAATTCCAACACCCAAGGAACAGATGAAATAATAGAACAACCTTTTACCAGAATGTTGCACCACTTACTTCTGAAAGATCTTTACAATCCCGTTCAACTCAACCAAGCGCACCTAGACAACGCTTGTACCCAACAATGGAAGAAAATTGGGAAACAGAAACAACTCGTAAGTGCACGGGAAAACACACAACATGCACTTACGTTGTAGGATACGGAATGGTCTGGGAAGACCTTTGCAGATGTTCAACGGATCCTGAAACAAAAACCAATTTAAAAAAAATGTCAACATGAACATTTGACATTCTCAAACTAACAAAAAAGGAACTAACAATGTCATTTTAACTAGAGCAGGTGAAGGGAATAAATAACAAACTAACCATACCAACAGAACTTGAGTATCAGTTCTTGAAATACCACTTACGAAGATGGAAAGTTTCAACATTGTGATCAACGGAGTAGCTACAACAACAATTAACTAAAACCATTAACTACAATAATTAACTAAAAAAAACGTTTTTTTTTTCAAAGTTTATTTCCAATACCACACAATACTACAAATAACACACTAATCCATACAACACTACGAATAACACAAAACACTAGTTGGTAGCAAATAACACATAAATATTGAAACAAATACGACGACGAAGAAAATCGTCCACTTCAAAAAATTCTTCGGTGTGCGGATGTTCAGCAGAAGAAGCTTGAACAACATCGCAGGGATCCGCCTCAAGACCAGCGGCGAGATCCGCAGCCACCCGATTTTCAGCTGACACACGATACTGCAACTGACGAGAGAACCGACGGAGGTATGAAGAAACGGCTAAAAGCTCAGGCTGAATGTCCACAACACCATCGGATGGATAAAAAACATCAACGCCAGAAGAAACAAAGAACAAAATACGCGAATCCAAAAGAGCATATGCTCGACGGAAACGCGCAAAATTTGGGTATTTCCTTAAATGGGAAAAATGGACAAGTAAACAACAAAAACAAAAACAAAACAAATAAGGAAAACAATACTTATTATAATGGGACCATTCGTCGGCCTTCGAAAAAGGTAGAGGATGACACATCGGATAAATGTCGCCACAAACAACAGCCGACAGATAAAACAGAAACACCGCACGATGCTGTGTAGTAAGCGGTTCGGATGAGAAAAAGTGACACCACCCTACCCGTAACAACATGTCACGCACATAATACAAGGCTTGATGAACGGAAGATAGAACTTCAGAAGCCATGTTGAACAGCAGTTGCAGAGAAGAAAAAAAAATGACCAACTACACAAACTCAAAAGAACAGAAGTGAAGGAGCAGAAAAACGCGAAAACGAAAAACAATAATTCCTAACTAAGACACTACATAACCCAAGGCTATGCATATCAAAAAAGGAATTCTGTTTTGTGTCTCAAAGTAAGACATCTTAAAAAGAGTTACAAGTCAACTAGTGACAAATAAGGAGTTCGCCTCCAAGCTACCAGACAACGAAAGGAGACAAACGAGACAAAAGTTTTTTTTTATCATTTTATTTCCCGCAACACCAAAACATTACAAACATACTAAAAAATTAACTACAAAAACTAACATGACAAAACAACACTAATCCTCTTCTTCATCGGAGGGCGACCAGTTACTGCTTCACATCGCGCTGAAATTAACATCATCGAAGACGGCCGACTGCAGAGTTGGAAAGAAGATATCCTCGCCGGACTCCATCCACCAGAGAAAACGCGCAAGATGTTGCGGATAAATATCCCGGTATTTCGCATACCCGGGATAGCGACTAGAAAACGAAAACAAGTGTTAAAAGAAATGTAAATGCATTAGTAATCAAACTGCAATCTCACTCACGCGTAATAGAAATCGCCTATCCAAATACGGCGGTAACCAAAATCATGGCCAGAAGGAAGATCGGATGGATGAGTGAGAAGGGAAATCAAAAGGAGTTCAACAAAAAACTCCTTGTCTTCATCTCTAAAGCGAGTGCAGTAATTGAAGGGCAGTGAAAACATAAGCGTTTCCACTACCTCAAGAACGTCGTCAAAATTTCCACGATGACACAACAGAAATTCTAGGGCAGATGGATCCATTTTACGAAAATTCACAACAAAAGCGAAGAACAGACCACAAACAGAAACTGGACGAAGCAGTCACGAGAACAAAAGAGAAAAAAAAAAAATCGGAAAAATTGTCGTAGCAATGAATGTGGACAATAATATCTTAACTAACACTCTGTATAGCCAAAGGCTATGAATAACGGTAAAAGGAAATTTTTCTTATATCTTGTGTCTCTATCCATATATGTAATCGAGACAATAAAAGAAAATGGGATAGGGAAGAAATAGGTCAACTGGTGACGGAAAAATAAAAACGGGTTTCATCTAATTACTGCTGTATTACATTTTGAAGAAAGAAACAGGCGACACAAGGAAAATTGGAGGACCAATTTCTTCTTTCCGAGAGGGGGGGAGGAATGTAACAGGTAGCTGCAACCCCACCTAGCAACGGTGCCCCACCCAACCAAGAAGGTTATCTCAAATGTCACCTTCCTTCAGGCTAACTGCTAAGTGAAAGCTATTGTAAACCCCTCCCAATTTAACCTTCATTCATTCATATAAAAAGACTCAATTGTTGTAACAAAAAGCAGTTGTATTCTGAGACCAATACATAAGTTGAAACCATTACAACAATTATAAAACTTACGAAAATACGCTGCTAATTGTAGTATTAGCAATGGCAATACCCCTGTAGTAAAAGGATAAATTACCAATGTTCAAATGATTTTCTTAAATTGAGCTAGGGCTTTTAATATCAAAACCAGTAACAATTACTTATCATTGTGCGTAATATTCTACTGATTAAACGAATCCCACTCGTTTCATATTGAAGAGTAAACATAAATAGAAATGAACAAAAACAGGTTGCATATGCAGTATTAGGAAGGACGACTCTCCTGTCGTAAGACGGTACGTTAGGAATGCTCGTTTGATTCAAAGTTTAGCTGTTATATTAAAAGAAAACTATTCAACTAGAAACAAAAACAAGTACTGAACATTGTGCGTTTAATTCTACTGATTAATGGAATAACCGTCAAGTTAGTAAAAACAATTATAGAACTTACGAAAATACGCTGCCAATTGTTGTATTAGCAATGCAAATACCCTTGTAGTGAAAGGATAAATTACCAATGTTCGAATGATTTTCTTAAATTAAGCTAGGACTTTTAATATTAAAACCAGTAAAAATTACTGATCATTGTGCGTAATATTCTACTGATTAAACAAATTCCACTCGTTTCAAATTGAAGAGTAAACATAAATAGAAATGAACAAAAACAGGTTGCATATGCAGTATTACTAAGGACGACTTGCTTGTCGTAAGATGGTACGTTGTAAATGTTTTTGATTCAAAGTTTAGCTGTTATATAAAAAAAACAATTCAACTCGAAACAAAAACAAGTACTGAACATTGTGCGTTTAATTCTACTGATTAATGGAATAACCGTCAAGTTAGTAAAAACAATTATAAAACTTACGAAAATACGCTGCTAATTGTAGTATTAGCAATGCCAATGCCCCTGTAGTGAAAGGATAAATTAACAACGTTCGAATGATTTTCTTAAATTAAGCTAGGGCTTTTAACATCAAAACCAGTAACAATTACTGATCATTGTGCGTAATATTCTACTGATTAAACAAATCCCACTTGTTTCGAATTGAAGAGTAAACATAAATAGAAATGAACAAAAACAGGTTGCATATGCAGTATTAGGAAGGACGACTCGACTGTCGTAAGACGGTACCTTGGAAATGTTCGTTTGATTCAAAGTTTAGCTGTTATGTTAAAAGAAAACTATTCAACTCGAAACAAAAACAAGTACTGAACATTGTGCGTTTAATTCTACTGATTAATGGAATAACCGTCAAGTTACTAAAAACAATTATAAAACTTACGAAAATACGCTGCCAATTGTAGTATTAGCAATGTCAACACCCCTGTGGTGAAAGGATAAATTACCAATGTTCGAATGATTTTCTTATATTAAGCTAGGACTTTTTATATCAAAACCAGTAACAATTACTGATCATTGTGCGTAATATTCTACTGATTAAACAAATCCCACTCGTTTCAAATTAATTATTAAACATAAACAGAAGTGAACAAAAACAGGTTGCATATGCAGTATTAGGAAGGACGACTCTCCTGTCGTAAGACGGTACGTTGGGAATGCTCCTTTGATTCAAAGTTTAGCTGTTATATTAAAAAAACTATTCACCTCGAATCAAAAACAAGTACTGAACATTGTGCGTTTAATTCTACTGATTAATGGAATAACCGTCAAGTTAGTAAAAACAATTATAGAACTTACGAAAATACGCTGCCAATTGTTGTATTAGCAATGCCAATACCCTTGAAGTGAAAGGATAAATTACGAATTTTCGAATGATTTTCTTAAATTAAGCTAGGACTTTTAATATCAAAACCAGTAACAATTACTGATCATTGTGCGTAATATTCTACTGATTAAACAAATTCCACTCGTTTCAAATTGAAGAAAAAACATAAATAGAAATGAACAAAAACAGGTTGCATATGCGGTATTAGGAAGGACGACTCGTCTGTCGTAAGACGGTTCGTTGGGAATGCTCGTTTGATTCAAAGTTTAGCTGTTAAATAAAAAGAAAACTATTCAACTAGAAACAAAAACAAGTACTGAACATTGTGCGTTTAATTCTACTGAGTAATGGAAAAACCGTCAAGTTAGTGAAAACAATTATAAAACATACAAAAATACGCTGCCAATTGTAGTATTAGGAATGCAAAAACCCCTGTAGTGAAAGGATAAATTATGAATGTTCGAATGATTTCCTTAAATTAAGCTAGGACTTTTAATATCAAAACCAGTAACAATTACTGATCATTGTGCGTAATATTCTACTGATTAAATAAATCCCACTCGTTTGAAATTGAAGAGTAAACATAAATAGAAATGAACAAAAACAGATTGCATATGCAGTATTAGGAAGGAGGACTCTCCTGTCGTAAGACGGTACGTTGGGTGAAACCAAGAAGTACAATGCTAGGGCCAACGAGTAATACAACTAAATTACACCTTTCAACTGGTGCCTAAATAGATATACATAAATAATTACATTGTAGCAAGACATATCAGCAATAATATAATAAATTACCCAGGGTCCACAATTAGGAGTGGGCTATGACCAGAAATACCAGGGGTGACTCAATAGAGATCACGCATTAATTAACACACTCTAAACTCAAATACGCAATACATTATTTGACGTCATAAAATAACATTTCAATCAAGTACCTGAATGCAGAGCAGAATCAAGTGGACACACACAATAAACGACACCAATAGCGTACCAGATTAAGAGCTGTCAGAATCAAAAACTTTACTAGGCAAAATGGCCTCTTACGACTCGAAAAGAAATCAGACAGAAGCAAACAACTGATCAGCTGATAGCTACGCCCTCCGATTATTCGTAGATTGCTCTCTGACAACATCACGGCGTCTCCGAAGACAAAATTCCTTTCCTCCGTCGTCCATTTTCGTCGAGGAATTAAAGTGGGAAGATAAAATTTTGTCCACAAATCCCAAACGAGATTAGCCATCTTCTTGACATATCTCACATGGTGCCGAGGTAGAGCATTTTTGACGATTCCAGCAGGTAAATCGGAAGTTGGCGGCAAATTTAAGAAATCTCTTGGGGTAATTGGTCGAAAATCTTCCGGGTCGTTACTCGCGAGCGTCAAGGGACGGCTGTTTAGCTGGCCTGATACCTCCTTCAGCAGAGTTCTCAGCATCTTATCCGTCGGATATCTTAAGCTGGCCTTTTCCGTATCCAATGCTCGGTAGAGCGCTCTTTTCACGGATTTCACCAACGATTCATGAGATCCGCCGAAATGTGGAGCACTGGGCGGCTGGAATTTCCAAACAATCGACTTCGTTTGAACGAATTCTTTAAATTTGTCGTCAATCTGTTGCTCACGAACGGCTGCCACCATTTCCTTTTCTGCGCCGACGAAATTCGTGCCATTATCACTGAAGACTTCGGATGGTTTTGCATACTCCCCGACGAAGCGACGAAAACAATAAAGAAAATCCGGCGTCGACAATGATTGGGCCAGGTCTAGATAAACATAGCGCGTTACACAACAGGACAAAAGTAAGCCATATCGCTTGGTAATCCTCCCCCGGTACGCCGAAGTTTCTACCGGCCCAAAATAATCAAGCGTGACATGGGTAAATGGGGCGGAGTATGAATCCAAACGGGCAGCTGGAAGATCTCCCATCTTCTGAGTTGCTAACCTGGCTCTTGTCTTAATACAAGTTGAACATTTGAAGCGAATTTTCTTTGCCAGCTCCTTCCCTTGTAGAATCCAAAAGTGTTGCCGAGCCTTTGAATATAGAAAATCCGTGCCGACGTGATGCTCCTCGTTATGGATCGCTATGATGATCGCCTCTGCAACAACATGCTTTCCTGGCAGGATTGGAGGATGCAGGATGTCATAGGGTAAACGGGCTCGACGGATGCGGCCTCCAAGTCGTAGAATTCCGTCGCTATCTAAAAACGGGCTTAATGGTTGAAGTCTCGATGTTCGGCTGAGCGGTCTATTTCGGCGGAGCTGCTGGATCTCTTCATTAAATTCCTCTTCTTGACACCGACGCACCAACTCTTGGTAGGGGCCTTCCATCTTGAGACAGCTGGAAAGATTAGATAAATCAATTTTCAATTTTTACCAATCATGCTAGAACCGTGTTTTCGTCAAATGTTGAGAATGGGCAGCACGTCGCTCGGCGGAAACAGCCATCCAGGATAAATCTTTTGGCCACAGGTCAACCTGTTGTTTCAGGAAATCAGGACCTTTTAGCCAGCCAGGTGGAATTGGTTCTTCATCGACGAGAAGCGACCGCGTAGTGACATCTGTGATATTTTGTTTTCCAGGCACAAATCTCCATTCGCTCGGATCGGTGGCAGATTGAATTTCTCCAATACTATGGCTGACAAATGGCGTATAGTGAGCGGCAACAGCTCGTAGCCAATCCGTGTGGTACTTGAATCCGTCCAGAACAGTCGGGTGAGACCAGGAAGGTTTAGCGCCTCTTCCACGTACCTGGAAAGTCTTGCGCCAAGCAGAGCGGAATTAAGTTCCAATTTAGGAATTGAAATAGTTTTACGAGGAGCCAATTTTGTTTTCGCCATCACCAATCGGCAACTAGAGGAACCGTCTTCGTAGGAGGTATTCAAATACACTGCAGCTGCAACGGCCTCTTCGGATGCATCAAAAAACGTTAAGAGTTGACTGCTCTTGATATTTCTTTTGTTCGGCTGAAGATTCCTTGGCATCCGGATGCTGTTTAATTTTTTCAGCGTGCTGAACCAACGTTGCCACCATGCCTTATCTTCTCCGGTCACGACGTCCTTCCAATTCAGGCCCTTGATGCCTAATTCGCGTAGTTTAATCTTCGCTTTGACAATCAGAGGAGCTGCACGACCTAATGGATCATAAACAGCGGCCACTTTGCTGAGTAATCCAGCACGTGTCCACTCCACCTCATCCGCACCGCTTACTCGGAAGGTTAGATCGTCGGTACTAGGCTTGTAAAATATTCCCAGAACTTTTCGGCTTCATCAGAAGCTAAACTGCATGTTGAATCAACGGTAGAGCTTTCAATAGGTTGAAGAGCTGCGACAAGTTTTGGTGAATTTGAGATCCAATTGGTAAGATGAAAATCTCCTTCTGCCAATCCTTCCCGAATATTCTTCGCGTTGTCAATGGCTAATTCTTGCAGCTTTCAATAAATCGTCCAATGTATATGTTATTCTCGACCGCTTCAATGCAATCCTTCTTCCCTGTCTTTGCATCGGCAGCAGCTCGCTGCACTGTCTTGAGAGCAATAAACGGAGAACAATTTAGTCCGAAGTGCAGACGGTCCATCTGATACGTTAAAATCTTTTCTGATCCAGGTTCCTGCCATAGGAATCCATGAAATCGGGCATCACTTGGTTTCAGTCGAATTCTTCTGTACATGGCTGTGATATCTGCTGAAAAGGCGATTTCTCCCTGTTGAAATCGAATAAGAACTTTAGCTAAATCATTTTGAAGTTTCGGACCAGGCCGCATTCCATCGTTCAAACTCTTCCTTTTCCAGCGAGAAGCTCCATCAAACACGACTCGCAATTTTCGCTCTTTCTTCCTGTAGACCTTTTTGTAGACTCCGTGATGGGGAAGATAAAACTGGTCGTTGGAGTAGAGATTTTCATCTTCAACTAGCGACGCATATCCTTCATCGATATATTTATTGATGGCTTTTCGATAATCTTCTTCAAGCTTAGGGTCCTTCTTGAAGCGTTGTCGTAAATCTTGATGACGATGTTGTGCGAGCTTTCCATTATTTTCAAATGCTGGTTCACCTTCAATTCAAGTCAGCGGAGCTTCATAGTCAACTTCTAATTTTCGCAAACCTTCATTGACGATTTTCTCGGCCTTCTGCTCTGACTCCGACAAACCTTCGCCTCGAAACTCCGTTCCAAAGTTTTCTGTTTCGCAAAAGGCTCTTAATTTGGCATCTAAGGAGTCTTGAACAGCCGGACCTTCTTCTCTTGACGATGCAGTGAGATGATAAGAGCGTGCAGTCATCGGACCAATGTCTCCTCCAAGCAAGCCACGAACAATCCATCCCAATCGGGTTCGAGAGGCAAATGGTTCATCATCTCCACCTACTCTCGATTCTAACACTGCAATCAAATGAGAATGATCAAGACCCAGCAATACGTCGATATTCCCTCCTCTCTTCATAACCGGCACGTCGGCAAGATGGGGCCAACGTTGCTTCAATTCATCCCAATTAAGAATTGGAGTAGGGCGAGCGACTTGCGGTATCGTCAGTCCGGCGATAATCGTTTCTTCGCCGCCAGGTAGTCGAAATCACACGTCAGCACGTTGGGAATCGTAACGTTCGGCACCTGTCACACCAACAAGATCCAGCTTTTGTTTCTTCCCTATTATCTTCAGACGCCAGAGGAAATCTTCTCGAAACAGTGTAGTGTTGCTGCCTTCATCGATCATCACCGACACCGGAATAACTGTACCATCCATAGCGTAGGCTTCGGTCCAAATTACTCCCAGCGCCACCTTCATTTGATCCGCTCGGGCTGAAAGAGAAGTGTGATGACTGTCGCCTTTTACAGTCGGAATATTTCCTGCATCATGGAGTAAGCTGTGATGTTCATAAGGGCAATCCTTCACTCCACATCCTTTTCCAAACGTACTATCTTTGGATGAATGCTTCGCTCCAAAACATTTGAGACACAACCGCCTTCTAATGCAGAATCGGATCTTCTCCTTGGTCGGCATTGCCTTGAACGTTGGGCAAGATAAAACACGGTGCTCTTCATTGCAACAATAACAGCGACTCTTGTAGGGCTTATCGGAACGATCTGGTTCGAAGCTAGTGTGATGAGCACGAGCGGTGGTCGGACGATGTCGTGAACTGTCAAACCCATTTCCAAATGCTTGTTCTGCTGCAATATTGTACGCGTTTTGATAAGCCGAAGCTCTTTCACAGAGCCACTCCCCAAATTCGTTGAGATTTCTACGCTCCAATCCAGTTCCTCTTCTGGAATTTCACTCGAGTCGATCTGCTGGATGAAGTTTCCGGCATAAACGTTCAATGATGTCAGAGCTTGAAGTTTCTCCAATCCGCGTCAAATCGAAGAAATGAGTCCGCGCCTTTTCTGTAAACCGACGAAATGCCGTTGGATCACGTCCGAGATCCATTCGATCGAGTTCACTGAGATGGGCAACTCGTATGACATCCCGGCGTCCAGCTGCCTGCTTGAGACGAGAAAGCGCTGACTTGTACGCGGGTTCTCCTCCTCCTAAACCTTGAACAATGTCCAGTTGCTCACCGCTTAAACGACTCTTCAAAATTGCTAACTTCTCGCCAGCTGAAATTCTTTGATCGTGCACCATTGAACGATACAGATCAATCCACCAGAACCAGTCTAAAGCTTTACCAGAAAATACCGGAAGTTTGCTTTTCAATGACGGGGCCTTGCGAGAATACAACCAGGTCGGATCTTCCAAACCGGAGAAATATCGGTCAATCCAGCAATCAGGCTCGCCTTCCTCTTCGGTTTCTCGAGATCTGGGTTCAATGAGGGATTTCCGACGCCAATCGTTGATAGCAGCTTCTTTGTCTCCCCAGTCATGTTGTCCATCACTGATGACTGTATTTGCAGATTTTCTTTTCTCAATAGCACCTGTTAAATTTACCTCTTTGTTTGCTTCTTCCGCTTTCCTCTTCTCGTCGACTGACTCCTTCTGCAACTTTTCTGCGTTTCGTTGAGCTTCTTCAGCTTTCTGTTTCGCATCAGCTAGGGCTTGAGAAGTCGTTTGAATCCAGTTTCTCAATACCTCGCTTCGAATAGAAAGGGGCTGAAAGGAAGCAATGGAAGAAGCTTCGTCTGCACAAGATTTGATGAATTCATCTACGTCTTCCTTTGCTGTCTCAATTTGGGTGAACAGTGCAATTTGGATGGCTGCTTGTCTTCCAAACTCTTCTGTATGATTCGGCATGACAGCCAACAAGTTAAGACGTTCGGTGTCTGCATACATGGAGTCGAGCTTGTCAACTAATCCGCGACATGCTCGGCGGGAACCATTTTCTGCTATCAGCTTACTGATCATCTGGCACGCTAAATCAATTTTGGAACGTACAGCATCGCGTTCAACAGCATCTTGAGCTCTACTGTGTTGAGATGTGGTTTCACTTTTTGCATTTGGGGTCTGAAGGTTGAGTCCTCGTCCATCATCGTTGACTGTTGACTGTGCTGGAGACTTGCCAAAATCTTCTGCTTGTCTTTGATAAATGGACTGGACGTTTCGATTATTCCTTCTTCCTGCAATTGTGTCTTCGTCAGGTTTAGGATGAGCTTGAGCAGCCTTCTTCTTGCCCTTTGTCATTGTCCTTCTTCTCGCAGCAGGTCCTGCTACGATCACCAATGAAACCAAGAAGTACAATGCTAGGGCCAACGAGTAATACAACTAAATTACACCTTTCAACTGGTGCCTAAATAGATATACATAAATAATTACATTCTAGCAATAACGACACATCAGCAATAATATAATAAATTACCCAGGGTCCACAATTAGGAGTGGGCTATGACCAGAAATACCAGGGGTGACTCAATAGAGATCACGCGGATAAAGTCTATTTTACCCGACCAAAGTTACTTAACTAGATTTACTTAACTTAACTTAAAGTATACACTACTTAAGTAACTAAACGGGACAAGGCCCGAGCATAGCGAGGCAAAATAGGGGTTTTGGGTGGGTAAAGTAAAGTATAGTAAGGTAAGAAAGAATAGTAAAGTAGAGAAGAAAAAAGTAAAAGTATAGTAAATGATTTTATATTAGCAAGATATAAAGAAAAATATTAAGAATTAAGTACAATTCAGTAAGTAAAATTACATAACAAATTTAAACTATGACTAAACTTAATAACTGAATATTTTAAAAAATATATTTACCAAAATATAGGTAATCCGAATGATAATTATCTCCAACTGCACTCTACAACACCTAACAACCAACTGAATGTGAAAGCAAAGATATCGTCTGCTGCTTGCATTGCAGCATTGCCAAATTACAAGAAATAAATACCAATCAATATACCTTCATCAATCATCATGGCCTCATGGGTATGGGTTCATGGGTACTTGGGTAGGGCTCGGCCCCGGTTCAAATTCGGGATGAACAAATAATGTGAGGGAAATAAGTGTCCTGATAGCTCATTGGTATAGCACTGGATTGCAGAGTATGTGGTCTAAGGTTCAAATCTAGTGATAGTAATATGTATTTTATAATTTATATAAAATTAAGTAAAGTTAAAGTTAGGTAAGGAAAGTATAGTTAAGTTGAGTATAGTATTATTATTTAGTTAAGTAATACTTATATTTTACTAAACTTATTTTGTTATGTCGATGTATCCTATCTTTTTATTTAGCTCTATCCTCTATCCCGATTCCCGAATGACCACCAAACGACATCTGATCGTAGTTGATCGTAGTGCCTCTAGCGGATATGTAGTAGTAGTTTTTGGGCAGACGAAAAGTAGTTCTTAAAACAAGTCCAATATTCACTACATCCACATACTAACTTGGATGAAATTAGAGGTAAGGAAACAAGATTTTAATCATTTTATTATTATAATACGACAAATATATGTATTTTTTCGAAAGTATTTAGGTTTTTTGTGTCCACCACACTTACAAATACAAAATAATGCTTATCTCAACAGGCCAAGACTGCAATCACTTAGGAATGCATTAGCCAAACACCCTTACAAACGAAACAATTCTGAAGTAATAAAGAAGCTGTGGGTTTATCATTTACTCATTATGATTTACGGAACTAATTTTCAAATCCAGACCATATCCCATTTCAGTTTGCAAGTGATGGAGGTCGTGAACTGCATTTTCTTGAGGATAAAGAATTAGACATTGCTGATATTATTGGTGGGTTCATTACCAAAGCTACCATTAGATGTTTTTCTCAGAGGTATGCATTAGTACATGCTATAAAATGTCTGATACCTTAATCAAAATCTTGATTTAGCTCATTGGCTCAGTATTGATGGAATTCAGCCAGCAGTTCCAGAAAATCCCCCATCGCTTTCCAAAGATCAATAACGAATGGAGAGCTCTGACTCTGTGTCTAAAGTATCCAAAATTGGGGACAAAACCCAGAAAAAATCTACAACTCTCTCGTACATGTGGAAATTTTTTCATTATAATTGTTATTTCATGTTTTATTTATTTGTCTTTTTAGCGCAACCAACAAACCAAAAACAGATACTGTCCAAGTTAAACAGCTTACAGCACATGAATTGTCTGTCGAACAACAATTGTACTATAAAGAAACTACTGAGGCGTGTGTTGGATCTGATGAAGCAAGAAGAGCTGTAAGCACTACAAACCATGTTTACCTGTTCATTTGATTGGTATCAAGTCTACCTATTATATTGTTTATCCACAAACAGGAAGCTTTCCAAAGTTTGGCTTCAGATCCTGGGTTACATCAAATGCTACCCCGCCTTTGTACCTTCATTGCCGAAGGTGTACGAGTTAACGTTGTCCTAAACAATTTGGCTCCTCTCATCTACCTGATGCGCATGGTTAAAGCATTACTTTCAAACCAAACGCTTTATCTTGAAAAATACGTGAGTTTTTTCTTCCATTCCTTATTTAGTATGTTATAATTTATTATTTAGGTTATTTAGGTATTTCCCTATAAGATTCAATTGTTTTTTTTTGGCCTTTGCTCAATGCAGCTCCACGAACTTGTTCCTGCTGTAACGTCTTGCATGGTTAGCAATCAACTTTGCCTTCGTTCGGAAGTGGATAATTACTGGGCGTTACGAGACTTCTCGTCTCGTCTCATTGCACAAATTTGAAAAAATTATCACACTACCACCAACAATTTGCCAGACCCGTGTCACGCGTTTGTTCTGTCGAGCATTGGCCAACGATAAAATGCCTTTAGCATTGTTTTACGGAGCCCTTGTTGGTAACGCTGATCTTCAACGATAAATTCCACCAACAAACAAATCTAACATTATCTTTTAATCACAGGACTATCTGAGCTAGGAACGGAAGTGATCAAGGCCTTTATTATTCCTAAAATACGTGCGATAGGTGAACGAATCGAACCCTACTTGGATGGAACAGGCATTGCAAATGCCGACCGGATAGCAGCTTCTCACATCAAACAGTTGACGATCGTAAGTTCGTTGAGAAGGGAAAACAATTTAATATCTAGACGCTGTCTAATGCTATTTTTATTATTGCAATAATTAGAAAGTCATGGTACCTATATTGAAAGTCACCCGTCAGCCGCCTGACATCGTTGATGACTATAGTCAAGAATTCGGGTACTTTGGTCCGGCACTTTATGGTGCCGTAAACATAGCGAGATCGCAGACTACAACAAAGTCGGTGTCGTCGGGTGTGATTTCATCAGCTGCAGGTAAAAGGATAGTTTCACGAAGAAAGTTTTACGTGTAATTACATTTTTTTATTTATTTTTTACAGCCGGCAGTCTGGGATTATCTGCTGGACGTGGCACTATCGTGGTGGGCGGAGACTCCGGCTCGGCAACGACTTCGCGGAATCAGAGTAGCGCTGTCGCGAATGCTGCGAGCAATCCTACGAAATACAAGTTTTTAACTTCCAGACTATTAACGCCAGTTCAGGTAGTGTTACTTAAGCTAAGATCCAGTTAATCAATGATACCTTATTCTATTAATTGGATTAACATAGGCGACAGCTCCTCAGACCACTCAGGTCGTCAAGTTAGTTTCTATGGCGTTTGCCAGGCAAATAAGCAGACAGTTTTGACGACCAAGTAACCAAAGTATGTGATGGTCAACAGCAGCCAAATTGTTTGGGTAAAGTGACACTTCTTTTGTTAAAAGTCATTGGGAATAAACAGTATTTTGGCACGACTTATACTTTGAAGACACCTACTTCTTTGTTTTACAATGGAGATTTCACTTGCAACTGGTTTTCATAGCATGCTATTGTAAAATCACACATTTTTATTCTGGGCAAGGATCGAGAAGAGAATGTTCTATTGAATTGTACAGTTGTGCCGTTTCCTCATTGTTAATGTTAGACAATTATTTCCATGTAAAAATGCTTATATTTACTTCCATCAAAAGCATAATACATTTTGTATAATATAGCGATTATGACAGTATCGTACAACCTCTTCCAGTATTGGATGTGTAACTTATCTTCACTTTCTTGAATCATTTTATTTGTTCAGTAATTGGTAATATAAATGATAAAACTACAGCTTTCTTATTTCCTCAGAAGTTTTTTCCTTTGTAGGAAAGGTTATTTGCTTACTGCATTTCTGAAACCTTGTGAGAGGCCTTGTGAGAGTCTAATTTTGTATTAAGTGTGTTAGACAACAAAAAACCTGAATAGAGCAGTAAAACATGCTGCGTTGCGCATTTTCCACAAATGCGAAAATTCTCATTTGTGTCTAAGTTGTCTGCTGCCGCTGCAGCCTCTTATGGAGAAACCGTCTTCTTCCCGTTAAACAGTAAGTTTATAACTATTTATTAAGGTTTTCCCCCTTTTCTTCCTAGCAGTGGGTAGCCTATTTATTTTTTCATTTCCCATATTTTTTTCTAGTCCCAGTTCTACTTAGTTTATTTGTTTTTAATTATTGTTTTAAGTGGCTCGTCTCTTTTAGCCGAAGAATTTCGCTTGCTGCCAGAAATTGGTCTGCTAAAAGGGATAAGCAACAATCCATTCTCAAACAATAACTAATTAAAAATAAACTAGACAGAATTAGGGCTAGAAAAAAAAACGGGAAATGAAAAAATGAATAGGCTACCCACTGCTAGGAAGAAAAGGGGGAAAATTTTAAGTAATAGTTGAAAACTTACTGTTTAAGGTGAAGAAGACGGTTTCTCCATAAGAGGCTGCAGCGGTAGCAGACAACTTAGACACAAATGAGATTTTTCGCATTTGTGGAAAATGTGCAACGCAGCATGTTTTACTGCTCTATACGTTAAAAAAAATACAAAAATTTATTGAATTGTAATAACCAAATCTTGTTACCTCTTATTTCGGCAGTGTAATATTCGGATGTAGTGACTAATTTGTATATTTATATTAACTAATTTTCGTCTGCAAGACTTCGAATTTTTTTTTTTTCAATCTTCGGTTTCCCCAAGTAGTTTACCACGTTATCCGTTAGAGGAATTCTTGGTGCAGACGACATATTATTATCATTGTAAATCTTTCAATTTTGGTTGACAGTTGTGAAATAGTGCACTGGCTTCGGACTTACATGAATCGGATATAAAATTTTTTTCTGGTAAGGTTATTTTATGTTTTTTGTTTTTAGTTTTTATAGTTTTTTAGTTAATGGAATGTGTGTTTATAGAATTATGCTAGTCAAATATTTATGTTAGTACATAAACTTACGATGTAACTTTACTTATAATAACTGTATAACTTAACTAACTGAACTTAATGTATTTACCTAACTTTATTTTCACTTAATTTAAGTTAACTTAACTTAACTTAATTTTTTTTTACTTTATTACCTTTGTTTTTTTAATACCCTAAACCCCTTTTATACCTCGCGTTGAGTATAGTTAAGTTAAGTACTTAAATTAATATAACTTTACTTAACATAACTTAACTTAACTTTATTTACTGTAATACCTTTGTATTTTACCCACCCTAAACCCCTATTATTCCTCGCGTAGCTCGGGCTTGGTCCCGCTTAGTTACTTAAGTGAGTATAGTTAAGTTAAGTAAGTTAAGTTAAGTTAAGTAAATCTAGTTAAGTAACTTTGGTCGGGTAAAATAGACTTTTACCGATCACGCATTAATTAACACACTCTAAACACAAATACACAATACATTAATTTACGTCATAAAATAACATTTCAATCAAGTACCTGAATGCAAAGCAGAATCAAGTGGACAGACAATAAACGACACCAATAGCGTACCAGATTAAGAGCTGTCAGAATCAGAAACTTATACTCGGAAAAATGGCCTCTTACGACTCGAAAAGAAATCAGACAGAAGAAAACAACTGATCAGCTGATAGCTACGCCCTCTGATTGTTCGACGTGACATCTACCGTTACAATTACAAACATAAATCATATGCAGTACTGGTACCAATGCGCCGCGGCTCCTTGGAGAGGTTCCCGAAGGGCATTTTTGGTCATGTGTAACTGTAATGTGAAGTGTTCGTGAAGCGAATCACACAAATAAAGACATTAACAGGTTACTCCTTTTTGACCATGTTGACTGCTGAACTTGTCGCCGATTTCAGGTCGCCAGGTCTGCCGCAATTGGATTTTAATAATGTTTCTTTTCCTCTTCGGCATTAGAAGAAAACATAACTTTCTCAACATAAGAAGGAATTGGTCCTTTGGATCTAAATTTGAATTAAACAATAAATTCTAAAAAACTTATCCTGTAAAACTGAACGAGCTTACGTGATGGGCACGTCGCGATATTCTGGCATCGGAGCCTTAGCTGGTGCTCCTGGTGCAACACTATCCACGGGAACGGTTGGCATAATTTTATTGATTAGTACCTTTTGTCAAGTAAATAGATTAGAACCGATGCAAATACCAATTTTTATCGATTTAAATACTTGTTTAGGTTGAACAGGTGGGCTCACACAAGCAAATCCATCCATGTCAATACTTTTATGTTTCCATGTCGGCTTCTTGTTTTTGTTGTTAGTTGTTGGATCAACCAGGTTCATTAACACGGTCTGAACTTCGATTGTTGTAACGCTTCAACACACATTTTGCATTTTTATAAACCAAACACCACCCATAACCTAAAGGAAAAATGTGAAAAAATAGGGACGGTACAAAAAGCTAAAATTTCATGTTACCTCGATCCAGATAGGCTTATTTAAAACAGTAGCATCTTCGATATCGAATCCAGAGTAGCTCATCATCGTCACCATGGCGTTTTGGCCAGCGGGAATATTTTCAAAATTGATGAGCAGGCTGGTGCGTGTCTTCGCCATTGGTTTATGTGGGTAAACCAGGTTGTAGAGGAGCGAATCAATTCGATTTCGTTGGTTGCACGCGATGGTCCCCATCGCTTGCTTGCCTATGGCGCACTGATAAGTGTTTCGTGGACTTTGGTTATGATGAGGATAGGGAATCAATCCTGCACAGACGCCAAGCAAAGTAACTGGCTCAATTTCAAGACGAGTCGTCTCTTCGATGTATGCGACTAGTAGACAGCAGTGTTGCCATCATTTTCTTCATTCACATCCAAATATTCTATCAGTCCTTCGTAAATGAAGTCCTCGAAAGCCATCGCCCAGTTCTTGCATATGTCTTACTATTAAAGCTGATTTTCCATTTCGGACGATTATATTTGGCCTACGGTTAGAGAAAACTAAAAAAATAAGTAGTAACTTAGGATTCTAGATTATTATACCTGCATAGACGACCACCATTGCAGCTGATGTAAACCGCTCTTGTTATAAGAAATGCGGATAAATGGAAACGAAGGCGTTGATATAGCCATGGCGACGAGCCAATTTGAAATACCGGTTCAAGCATTGATAATTTTGGACGAGTCCCAGGATATTGACTAAAATACGAAAAGATAATGCAGTGAACACCATCGTAATTTACGAGACAAACATATAAATTAAACGAACCGTTGGGGAAAACAGTGTATATATTCAGGTCGCTGATCTCTTCGCCACCGAATAGATTAACATCTTCAACTTCCATGTTTTCTGCAATCCGGATGATGGTTCTTCCTCTGCCTCCGTGGTGATATGAGTCATCAGTGTGAGATTTTTTACCAGACCACATCCCTTAACGATGCCAACAACAAACAATAACAAAGAATAACATTTGCCTTATGATTAAGAGTTTTTACCTCTCCTTCAGGTGTATCTGACGGACACAACACACCTATTTTTAAAAATTGAACATATAGAAATAAATTAAGAAGAATTAGAACATTTGATAACAAAGGGGATGGTATTGTCACCCCATTGAGAAGGTTGAAGAGAACGGGGCCCAGACACTTAACGTGTCTTCTCGAATTGGGAATTTACCTGAGTCATCATCCCAAGCCTAGAGATGTGCGACAGGCGGCAGAGCATTTGTGTGACGCCTTGTCTTTCCATTCGGAAGTGTTTGATCGTTCAATTTCCCTAAGAAAACAAAGCTACGGATTTTGAATAGCAAACCGAGAGAAATTTTAGTAATACAGTGGCAATGGCATTTTCTAAACCCAAAGTTATATGATCAGTTCTGATGTGTTTGAGTGCCTCAAACTGGACCGCCTTAACCTTGGGAATGCTCTTGTCCACTTTTACCTTTAATTCGAAGTTCATGCGCTTGAACAAATCTTTGAACAAGAGTGAAAGCAGTGAGCCCGCTAATTCCATACGATTATTTTCATGATAATCACGATCAACTGACGTTGGATCATTTTCGGCTTGAATGACCCGGTGAATCATCAAAGCTAAATACATTGCTTTAGCGTTGAAATTGTCAACCTGTACAAGAGTTATGATTAAGACACTGCGCATCTATGAAGAATTAAAACTTACCGGAACGTGCACGAAAACGGCGGTGGCAAGCATCTCTCTAGCTTCTTCGACTGGCGTTTTTTTTTAACTCCCCAAAAATCGCTTGTTGCCCAAATATCTGCAGTGGACAATGCAAAATGTTATTATGTGAATAAATATTGAATAGTCTGAAGATGTATTAGATACTTAAGTGCTTGCTGTTGAGTAAAGATGGATGCGCGCACACACTCTTCTGAAGAAGGCGCAAATGCTGTCAGTACACCATCATCAGTACCAGTTCTTTATCAGCCAAAATCCCCATAGCTTTAAAAACTATGACAACGGCGATATCTTTGAAGTGTTTGAAGGAAATAAATGTCAGTCTAAGCTTTCAAGAGCAACATATCATAACATTACATTCTGAAAACTATGTTGCTTCAAATAGTATTTTCCTTTGTTCATAGTCACATTAGTGAGTGTTTTCATTCCATGTGTGCTGCTCGTTACTTGAGATGACATGTTTCCTTTTCTATCCAGCTCAACAATCACGCAGATTTTCAACATTTGTTCTTGAATCACGATCACCTAAAAATGATTTATCTGAAAGGTTGTGATAAACAGCATTTTATCATAAGCTTTATACCTTTTCGTTTCCAAAAACAATGAAATAACCACCACAATCATGGATCATGGACATTCATTCTTCTTTGCCATTTTTGCAGGCGACAGACCAACCCATGTGCAGTTTGAGCTCCTTAACATGATTGGCATTCGTCGCTATAATGCTGCTTACAACTCTTTGCTGCCCCTTGGTACACAATGTCAACAGTAACTGGCGCCGAATACGTCATGTCTCTTAATCTGCACTCGTGAGGTGTGATCAAACGAGACTAGTGATATAAAAAAGAAGATGGAATAAAGGCTGATACTTTAAATGAGGTAAGAGATACTTTAACGAAGTACTTTAAGTAGAATTTTTGCTCGGCATGGCTCACTACTAGAAAAAAGTTAACAGATGTTCTAATTTTCTTACCTGCTGTGCTGCAGAACATTGTGGCTCCTTTAATTCGATTTTACCAGATTGTAACCATACCAATTCAAACGCCAACACCGCTATCGAAAACGACTCATATCACCACGGAGGCAGAGGAAGAACCCATCATCCGGATTGCAGAAAACATGGGCGTTGGAAGATATTAAACTATATAGTGGCGAACAGATCAGCGACCTGAATATTCATTTCTGAACGGAACCTAGGCCCTAGTGTAGTAATAACTTACTTTTTTATTTATGCTGTCGTCTGCTTTGTAACAAAACAACGCTGAAATAGTAGCTGCCGTTTATTTGTTTTATCACTTTAATAAATAAACTTTTCTTTGAAAAAATTGAATGCTATCCCGTGTAAAAAGTTTCAACGAATTTTTATCTGTAAGTTTTTATTAATAACATTCGTTCCCCAATAAGTTCTATGTACCTTAAGAAAACTCAAAAGCCATCTATTGAGCTTAGCAGGCGAAACTCAAATGCCATCTATTGAGCTAAGCAAGCGAAACTCAAAAGCCATCTATTGAGCTTAGCAGGCGAATTTCATTCGTTTCCATTTTCCCTCCGACCCAAAGTGCCTCGCCCTAAATCCCTTCGGGAAATTGGAATAACGACTTTCCTGTCGTAAGACGGTACGTTGGGAATGCTCGTTTGATTAAAAGTTTAGCTGTTATATTAAAAGAAAAGTATTCAACTAGAAACAAAAAGAAGTACTGAACATTGTGCGTTTAATTCTACTGATTAAATTAATCCCACTCGTTTCAATTTGAAGAGTAAACAAAAATAGAAATAAAAAAAAACGGGTTATATAGGCAGTATTAGGAAGGACGACTCTCCTGTCGTAAGAAGGTACGTTGGGAATGTTCGTTTCATTCAAAGTTTAAGATTTGTATTTTAAAAAACTATTCAACTCGAAACAAAAACAAGTACTGACCATTGTGCGTTTAATTCTACTGATTAATGGAATAACCGTCAAGTAAGTAAAAACAATTATAAAACTTACAAAAATACGCTGCCAATTGTGGTATTAGCAATGCCAGTACCCCTGTAGTGAAAGGATAAATTACGAATGTTCGAATGATTTTCGTAAATTAAGCTAGGACTTTTAATATCAAAACCAGTAACAATTACTGATCATTGTGCGTAATATTCTACTGATTAAGTAAATCCCACTCGTTTCAAATTGAAGAGTAAACATAAATAGAAATGAACAAAAACAGGTTGCATATATAGTATTAGGAAGGACGACTCGCCTGTCGAAAAACGGACCGTTGGAAATGCTCGTTTGATTCAAAGTTTAGCTGTTGTATAAAAGAAACTATTCAACGCAAAACAAAATCAATTACTGACCATTGTGCGTTTAATTCTACTGATTAATGGAATAACAGTCAAGTTAGTAAAAACAAATATAAAACTTACAAAAATACGCTGCCAATTGTGGTATTAGCAATGCCAATACCCCTGTAAAAAAACGATAAATTACCAATGTTCGAATGATTTTCTTAAATAAAGCTAGGACTTTTAATATCAAAACCAGTAACAATTACTGATCATTGTGCGTAATATTCTACTGATTAAGTAAATCCCACTCGTTTCAAATTGAAGAGTAAACATAAATAGAAATGAACAAAAACAGGTTGCATATGCAGTATTAGGAAGGACGACTCGCCTTTCGTAAAACGGTACGTTGTAAATGCTCGTTTGATTCAAAGTTTAGCTGTTGTATTAAAAAAAAACTATTCAACTCGAAACAAAAACAAGTACTGAACATTGTGCGTTTAATTCTACTGATTAATGGAATAACCGTCAAGTTAGGAAAAACAATTCTAAAACTTACGAAAATACGCTGCTAATTGTAGTATTAGCAATGCCAATACCCCTGTAGTGAAAGGATAAATTACCAATGTTCGAATGATTTTCTTAAATTAACCTAGGGCTTTTAATATCAAAACCAGTAACAATTACTGATCATTGTGCGTAATATTCTACTGAATAACAAATCCCACACGTTTCAAAGTGAAGAGTAAACATAAATAGAAATGAGCAAAAACAGGTTGCATATGCAGTATTAGGAAGGACGACTCTCCTGTCGTAAGACGGTACGTTGGGAATGCTCGTTTGATTCAAAGTTTAGCTTTTATATTAAAAGAAAACTATTCAACTAGAAACAAAAACAAGTACTGAACATTGTGCGTTTCATTCTACTGATTAATGGAATAACCGTCAAGTTAGTCAAAACAAATATAAAACTTACAAAAATACGCTGCCAATTGTAGTATTAGCAATGCCAATACCCCTGTAGTGAAAGAATAAATTACGAATTGTTAACGACAGAAGTCGTTAAGTAATTAAATGTGATTTAATTTTCGTTTTTGTATGTCTGTATGTTTGTGTGTGTGTGTGTGTGCGTGTTTTGTCATAGCCGAGTGGCAGACAAGTCTGAACTTGTCTGACCTTGGCTGAACTAACCCTTTATTTTTTGTAATAGGTTACCTTCCCTCACACTTGCGCCACCCCATTATCACCTAAAGCTAATTGTCGCGTTAGCGCCCTTCTTTTGTTTTTTCCCTCGCCTGCATTTCCGCCGTAGTCGATGACGGAGGAAAATGCAGCAACGAGGTCAGTCTTTTTCGTTTTCGCAGTGGCTACAGTCGCAACCTGTCGCCCTGAATTTTCCCGTGTTAAACCTCGTGTGTGTTAATACAATCGCAGCGTGGCCCCTTTGGCCACTGAGTTCGCCACATCTCGTTTTCGTTTCGTCTTATTTCGGTTACTAACATTTTGGTGCATCGACCGGGAAAGTTCATCGTTCGTGTTCATCTTCGCCATCGTCGATTCATCCCTGGGTCTTCCGGCTCATCATTTGAACACTTCAACACAGGACGTAAGTATTCTTTGCTGGCAGTTTTGTCCGACCTAGGGTGGTTATTGGAATTTAGGTGGTTGTTGGGAATTTAATTTTCGCTCGTCTCGTTCATTTTCAATCGTCGATACCTTTACAGGGCCGTCGATTGATAATTTCATTTTCGTCCGTTTCGTACATTTTCAATCGTCGATACCTTTACAGGGCCGTCGATTGTCAATTGCCTTTTCGTCCATCTCGTTTATTCTCAATCGTCGATACCTTTACAGGGCCGTCGATATTTACTAATTGAATCGCTATTTGATTACTTTAGTAAACCAGCTAACATTCCGCGCAAGAAGATTTCTCACTCCGCAGCGGCTAAGCTGAAGCAGAAGCTGATCCGCAAAGGCATCCGGCAGGAAAGATATCGCTTCCAGCATATAAAAGATCGTGAACCTGCTTACCGAGAGACGACGAGTGAAACAACAGCAAGGCTCATCACTCAGCGGAAACAAACCGAAGTTATGCAAGCTGTTATTCTTCCTGCGCCGCGTAACTAAACTTTTAAGGTTTAATTACACACAGTTTTTCTGTCAACTTTAGTTATCTAGAGTTGCCTACACCGGAGCTGGTTGCGAAAATTCCAGCTTCCCAAAGGGTAGCTGAATTTATCCTGAGCTCAGCGTCGATCAATCCGCCCAGCCCATTCCGTCCGTCAGTGGAGCCGATCGCTCAGCTACAAGCAGCTGATCCAACTCCGTGTCGCATACGGCTGGATTACTTCCGTCCAGCAACTGGAAAGGAGATCGACATCCAACCACCAGAACCTCCGGAAGCTTTGAGGGCAGCTTTAGCTGAATCCGCTCAAGCACGCTGGAAGACTGGACCACGGCTAGCGGATTTTATTTCTCCGCCGTCACCGAAGAAACCTCGTTTCTATCGGCCATATAGTCCGCGACCAGTCGAGCAGCTTCCGGACCCCCAACTCCTCCAGGTGTTCCAGAGTCGAAGCCGGACGACTTCATCCCTAACCTTGTGGATTGTGAAATCAGAAGTGAGGTTGGAGAGACTGAGGACCCTGCACCTGCTGAACCAAAACAACCCGTTAGGAGCTGCAGAATTCGCAACACCAGGACCCAGATCGTTCGCACGGTGACCTCAAGTCAGCTTTTCGGAAAAACTGACCAAGGTCCTCGAAGAAAATAATTCATTTGGATTTTGTATGTTAATTCCCGTGTTGGTTTAACAATATAGAAGTCAAATTGAATTCCATGGTTTCAACTTGTCTTATTTGCATAGCGACACGGCTTCATCACGTTCACGTAACGGCAGCATTACTAGTATGCCAGATATTAGTATTCCGGATCATCCAAATCGACGTGATACTGGAGTTGGCAGCCAAAGTGGTTCAACGAATCCCAGCCATCGAGTAATTCTTACACCGGAAGAACGACTCAGAGCAATTGCAGTGTCACGTGTCGAACGAGACACATTAGTCGTTATTCTTGAGCGACAGTGTCGCGAAATTGAAGAAATGATTAATAACCGTGGCCGTCGCTCCATATTGAAACATTTGAAGACTCAAATGCAAAGCCGCTTGGATGAAGTGTGAGATGCCCATTTCTTTTACAATCAAAGATTATGGGAAGCTAAGAGGTCGATGACAGATGCCTATAGTTATATTGTAGGTAAAGAGATTCGTGTCCGCGACGTATCACTACAGGTAGACCACTACCTTGATGATCGACGTAACTCGCCAGCTTCTACTTGCGGTCGTGCTACTCGGAGCCAAGTGGATGAAGAATCTTACTTTACCGTGGATGAATATCGCTGCGACGATCCGTATCCACAGACGTATGATCCAGTGCCAATACATCCGATGGATAGAAGTGACATTCGATGCAGATTCGAAACCCCTCGACCTGTATCGCCAATTGGCGACCCGCCCGCGGCGCAATATAATCCTGGACCATTAGAGTCATCGGGAAGAGGTGATCCACCACCCCCTCCAACGACATCATTCAGCAGCGATGATTGGATCAACAATCGCACACCTCCACCAAGGGAAGCTTCAGGGGGATTCAGCCCTAATTGGCTAATGAACGCATTGCCACAAGTTAAGATCACACCATTTAATGGTGATCCAAAGGAATGGCCAACCTTTATCTCGTCGTTCAGAGATATGATCCATAATGTGGTACCATCGGATGCTCAACGCCATGCTTTCTTAAAGCAGCTGCTTACTACAGAAGTGCGTTCGTACATAGCCGAATATTTGGACAATCCGTCCACCTATTATGATGCTTTGATACAACTGAAGAAGCGGTATGGCCGACCACAAGTGGTTGCTCGGAGCCATCTGATGGCTCTTATGAATCTTCCATCAATCCGAGATGATGATTCAGAGGCACTTGCCAAGCTCAACCGAACGCTTTATGGAGCTATGCATGCTCTGAGTACCGGTGGCTATGAGCAAGATTTGGAATCGGGGATGACTTTGGAACACGTCGTCTCTCGTCTACCTCCGCGGATGAGAAGTAGTTGGGGCTTGAAAGTCCATCGCATGACTCCAATACGAGCTACCCTAAAGGATCTCGCAAAATGGATAGACGAAATGGTGACGGGTGAATTGATGACGAGGCCGTCTAGTCATAGATCTCCAGCCCCACAGAAGGAGAAGAAATCGGGAAGTGCTATGCCTTCCACAAAACCTCTCTTTTGGTAAAGGTCCTGTCGTTTTTTACACTTCCACGTCTCCGCCGGTCAAGAATCAACAGCCAGGTCATCCTTCGGAAAATAACTCGTCGTTGCTGAAGAAAGGCGTTATCAAGAAATGTCTCTACTGTGATAACGCACATTCGATCAAAACCTGTTCCACATTCAAGGATCTAGACGTCACAGCTAGAATGGAATGGGTAAAGGAGAAACGATTGTGTTTTAGGTGTCTTATTGGAACCCATCGGGGAACCGAGTGCATCACCGAAATCGTTTGCAACATTGATAACTGTGGTCAACGGCACCACCCTCTATTGCATGGAGCACCTCGAGTTTATCCCACGAATGCTTCAACAGCAAAAAACGCAAATCAGCCATCATCGAATTCGTCGGATGGTCGAGCAATGACCATTAAAAACAGAGACACGGCCATTAACACTTCCCTAGCTTTCGTTCCTGTGTTACTTCAAGCTAACGGGATGGAAATAGAAACTTTCGCTTTTCTAGATCCAGGAGCGACCGTTAACTTGATTCGAGAGGATTTAGCTAGACAGCTGAAATGCAAAGGAAATGCAAAGCATGTATCCTTTGGGTCGTTTCACGGCCAAGACCCGCAGTTTCAATCAACTTCGGTCAGTCTGAATGTTAAGGCTCGTGATAGGTCCTTCGAAGCTGATTTAAAGCAGGTTTCTACTGTGCCGACCCAGTACCTAAAGTTACCATGCCCACCGAAGGAGTTAATGGAGATCCGAAGTCGTTACCCTCATCTTAAAGACGTGAAATTGGTTGAAGTTGGAGAGCCAACTATCCTGATTGGAGCGGGAAATCAATGGTTGCATTTACGTCTCGATGAAAGACTTCCTCCGGTTGGAACCGGTTCTCCTTTTGGAATACTGACGCCATTTGGTTGGACTTGCGTTGGCGATCTAACGTTAGGGACGCAGGAGCACGATTCAACGGTTTGTCGTTCAAACAAACCATTGCTGACGGTGCAAAAACTCTGCTACCACGTACAAGAATCACCGATGGAATCGCTACTCTTACGGCAAGTTGAGAAATTGTGGGAAACGGAAAGCTTTCCAATTGTAACTCCAGCTCAACCGCTAGAATCAGCCGAAGATACGCTAGCGAGAAAGAACTTCGACGAAACCATTCAATTCGACGGAACCAGGTATGAAGTAGGGCTACCACGGGTTTCAGATGACGTCGCACTACCCGACAATTACAGCAGTGCATTGCGTCGTCTCTTCTCCATCGAAAATAAATTCTCGCAAGAGATACAAAGCCGTTATCGATGACTATGTGGCAAAAGGATTCGCACGGCATCTCAAAGAAAGTGAATTGAAGGGCACCTTTGGGAGAAATTGGTACCTTCTCCATCATGGATTTGTAAATCCTCCGAAACCCAAAAAGGTGAGGGTGGTGTTCGATGCTTCGGCCAAGTACCAAGCAGTTGCACTTAACGACTACGGCTAGTCGAGCGGTCAAAGATTCCACAGCGTTGCTAAAAAAGGGAGGATTTCATCTGAACCAATGGCTCTCTTCATCTCGACGGGTACTGTCTCGTGTTCCAGAAGGTGATCGTAATCAACCCCGCCTGAATCTGGATCTAGAAGATTTATCTACGGAGAGAACCTTAGGTGTTTTGTATGACAGCGAAAGCGACAGCTTCATTTTTTATGTTAAAACCGACGTCGAAGCCAGCACTAAGCGTCGGATCTTGAGTGCAGTGTCCACCTTGTATGACCCACTGGGGTTTCTATCACCAGTGATCCTCAGCGCTAAAAGAATTCTTCAAGAATTGTGGCTTGTTGGTGTTGACTGGGATGACCAAGTTCCCGAACTAATTCAACACCAGTGGAACAAATGGACGACTAATCGTAACCAGCTCGAAGCATTCAAGATCCCGCGAGCTTTAACTTCGTCCAGTGACATCCAAGACATTCAGCTGCATGCCTTTTGCGATGCATCAACTGTCGGGTTTGGCTCTGTAGTATATCTACGAGTAATCTATCGCAATAATGTCGTTTCCGTAAATTTCGTAACGTCAAAGTCCCGCGTGGCACCCCTTCGTCCGTTAACCGTTCCGAAATTAGAACTCCAAGGAG